>JAQQSW010017426.1:0-11463 GCA_028646575.1 Pseudocheirus occidentalis | reverse complement strand
TTAAAAGGCGAAATTCTGAGGTGGAAGAGGACTAGAATGAGAGGAGACAGGGAGAGAAAAAATGGGGTTGATCATCCCATATACAAGAGGCAAGGGATAACTGTTACAACTTTACTTTTAATTACTCTCAGCAAATTTGGTTTAGGGAAGAAATGACATAAACTCTAAACTGGGAATCATGCCACACAGGAGAGTAGGGAGCATGGGGATGAGAGGGGCGATGAGAGAAGGGAGGGCAGGGTCTGAGGGAGGGATGCTGGAAGCACACACTTCAGTAAAGGGACAGGGACAGGGTAGAGAACAGAACAAGGGGGGGAAGGATAGGAAGGAGGGACATATGATCACTGTCACAATATGTCCACTATGAAGGTGTACTGTGTAATCATACATCCACAGCCTGTATTGAATTGGTTGTCCTTCCAGTGGGGGTGGGAGACAAGGGAGTACCCAGAAGAATCTAGAATGTAAAGCTCTGCAATACCTGCAACTAGGAATTAATATATACAGGGTCTGAGGCAGGGAGATTCTCTCTGCCCTACCAGAAAGTTAGAGAGCAGATCAGGGGAGGGGCTTTACAGTGGAATTGCTGTTTTGGGGTTGGAGTAGGGGAAAGAGGGGGAGAAAATTTGTAATTCAAAAATCTCATTTGTAAACAAGAAAACAAAAAAAATTAAAAAAAGAAAGAAAGGATCCCTGTTGGGTGTGCTGCTATGTATTTCCATATAAAATGACTTTTAGGATGGGTAACTGCATATATTCTGAAGCTCTATAATTTTGTTATTATTTCCCTGTTTATATATTGTTTCTAAGAAGATTTCATGGAAACTTCATTAAATAGCCTGCCAGGAGGCAACAAGGTAGGAGGGTGTGGAACCTGTGGCCTCAAAGCCACGTGTGGCTCTCCAGGTCCTCAAGTATGCCCTTTGCATCCAAACATTATAGAACAAATCCCCTTAAAAAAGGATTTATTCTGTAAAACTTGGATTCAGTCAAAAGACCACACTAAAGGACCTAGAAGGTCACATGTGGCCTCAAGTTTGCAGGTTTCCCACCCCTTGAAGGGTACCAGATATAAAGTTAGAGGACCTGGGTTCCAATCCCATCTCTGACACCTATTACCTGTGAGATGTTGAGTGAAGCATTTTCCTATCCAGCCCAGGTAAGTTTCCTCAACAATGGTGACCCCTTCCCTTAAGCTCCAGAACCTCTTCTACTTTAAGATAATGACTCCACTACCAATAATAGTAACCTTTACATTCATACAGAGTATGAATCCATATTTCATTTACCCCTGCAATGACCCTATGAGATAATGAAGTTGTTCGGTCATTTCAGGCTTGTGTGACCCTCTGTGACCCCATTTTGGGTTTTCTTGGCAAAGATACTGGAGTGGTTTGTCAATTCCTACTCCAGGGGATCCAATGGGTCCATTTTGTCAGGCTATCAAAGGTTAAGCAACTTGCCCAGGGTCACTCAGTTAGAAAGTGCCTGAGACTGAATTTGAACTCTGGTCTTCATGACTCCAGGCATAGTGCTCTATCTGCTGAGGCACCAAGTACCTCAAGATAATTAAGAGTTTAGACTACATGATTTGAAAGCTCTTTTCCAACTTGAAATCTAGGTGTCTGCCATTCTAAGTCTATTATGTGTATAACATTTCTCTTAGCTCCTAGTCTAGCCATTCTAACAAAAAGAAAATGAAATCAGTATGACATGTCTTGTTCTTAATGGATACCACCCTGATTCCTAATGAGTTTTCTTTTCTAAATAATTATACATCATCTCTTAATGATCAATGCTAGTATTTTTCACAGGCATACTCTTAAGCCCAACAGCATGAAATTCACAGAATCCACTCTTTCCATCTTTTTGAAAATTAGGACAATGCTTACCCATCTCTCACAGCAATGGCCACATTGCTTACTCATCTCTCACAGCAATGGCACCTTTCCCATTTTTCATGATGATAGCAACTTGACAATCACAGTTGTAAGCTCGGAATACCCTGAGAGTGGCCTCATGGAGTACTGGATAGAATCCTGTAGGACCTGGAGTCTTTGATCCCTGAATGAAAATCCTGCCCCCAATTAGCTTGGTGTCCCTGGACAGGTCCCATTACCCTCAGTTAACTCATCTGTAAAATGGGAATAATAATAGTACCTACCTCACATGGTTGTTGTGAAGGTCAAACAAGATAACATTTGAAATGTTTTACCAAGCTTGAAGAGCTAAACAAATGCTTGTTGCTATTCTATAGCTCATCCCGGCCATATGACTCAGACCTATTGATGGCAGCTGGTTTCTCTCTTCAAAGATCACCTGCATTGGCTTCATCCTTTTTCTACCATTCTTCCCAGTCTGAAGAATGTTCTTGTTCGTAAAGAAAACTCAGAACAGAAATTGAGAATTTGTGCCTTCTCTTTGTCCTCAGTTCTAATTATCTCATCCACCCTAAGTTTAGATCCACTGCTTCCCTATGCTTTGATTCACCTTAAACTTAATTTTGAAAAGCTCTTTCTATTATTCTTAGGGAAATCTTCAGCTCATATTTGGTTTTATCTTCCCTGTCACTTGTGACAGGACTGTGTCACCCTTTTGATTCCATGGTGATGCTTGTAATGATTAATAATTAAGTGGATCCATCAATATATGTTCTTTTCTCAAATTAACTCTTGATTGCAAAGCATTATGCTATACCCTGATGCAATGTTAAGAAGCAAAGGTTGCTTTCTTTACCCTCCAAGAAGTCCATAGTAGAGTTAGGAGATAAGACATACATTCTTAAAAAATGAATATTATATAAAGAATATTTAATAAGTAAATGAATAGTTAAAAAATTCACACTGTAGGAATTCAGAGAAGGTTGCTATTCTTATGGTCCAAGGAGGCTTCATAGAGTCAAAGGGATTTAAGCTGAATTTTGGTGTTAGCCATTACTTGGAAGAAGGATAATGAACTGTGTCCACAATTGACTAAGAAGACAGTGAATTGTATTGAAATTGGAAAATTATACAGCACTTTCAGTGATTCTAAGATTCCTTGTGACACAGAAGCCTATCTCATCAACACTGATTCCCCATGCCCCACCCCTGACCTCCCAGCAATAGTATAAGGTGGTGAGTCATGGAATGGAACAATCTCTAAAGAATCTAAATTGCATTGTAAATGACCCAATTGGAAATGGAGAATTATATAATGAGCTCAAGAAGGCTGACATATCTTGTTAATGACAAATTACTTGCAAAAAGTATTAAGGGCATCATTCAGAAGATGCATGATTAGGAAAGGAAGTGGGACAGTCAAGTAGTGAGAACAAGGGGGTAACAGATGGGTTGATCAAATGGTACCCATGTTTTCGGGCCTCATTAAGGTCCATGATTTTGACTGTTGAGTGAAGATTTGTGTTGAGGCCAGAATTTAACTTTGGGATCCTCATCAAGGCATTAATCCACTTTGAGCTGCATTTTTTTTACCTGCAAAATGGGTTCATTATTACTTATACTTCTTATTTCTTGGGATTGTTGCAAGGAAAGGGATTTGTACATATAAAGAACTATATAAATCTGTTATTGAAAATGATGACAATGACAGCTGCAGCATGCAACCCTGGAGTGTGTGCCTGGTGGTGAGGTTGCTAGGGTGTCCATTATTATTTGATAGAACATAAGACTTACAGGATTAGAGCTATGCTTTAAGAGGTTTAATGTGGCATGTATAGGGTGGGGCTGATACTTCTTGGTTCCCTTTATGTGGCACAGCTTTTTAGATGAACAGCAACAACATGCATTAACCAAACATCTGGGTCCCTTCCAATTAGGTCAAGCTTATGTAGTGGTGATGTAAGCTTTATTACATACTGACCTCTTGGGGATATTTTGTCATCAAAATACATTTTTATTGCCTGTTAAAGAGCACAGTATATTATCTCAAGGTTAATACTTTCCTCTGTGTCATATATCCTATATCCTGATACACTCATATTTTCACAAATCCAATTAAATGGATGCATTTGAGCCAGGAGATTTTACCTATACACAAATTGAGATGTGGAAATTATCCATTTATTTTCTTATCCATTTGGTATTTCATTTGCTTAAAACATGGAGTCTCTGCTTACATAATGGAGCCTCTAATATTATGCCTACTTCTTTGCTCTAATTTTCTTATTGGGCAGAGCTTTATTACAATAAGAATAGCAGAACAATTGAGTTGTGGAGATAACAAAGAAGCAGCAACTGTGGTAGAGACTAGGGTTACTACAAACTATCATATAAACATGAAAGAAAACCAGAGAAATTTTTTATTTGTGTTTTGGAAAATGATCATTTATATTGCAGTTGAAAAGTAACTATGCTTGAAAGAGGGAGCACTAAGGAGCTGGGTGAAATTTCTCTTGAGTGAAACTGTGTAGCTCTATGGGACTGGTGTTACTGGGTGGTTTAAACTGAGAATGCATCTATGTTTCATTCTGTCATTTATCCTTGGGGATATCTGGATACCAGCATGCAAGCTTGCTAAGGTCTTGGGAGCAGAGAATATGGAAGGATATAAGATCAGACAAGAATAAATCTGGAAAACTGTGTCCTTGATGATACCCCCTGAGCCCTTCATTACTCCTCAAGGTGTGCCCATGCCAATTGCAATAGCCATGTAGTCAGAGTTTACAGGATCTTGACATAAAGGGGTCTAGTTGAAATTTTAAAAAGTCAAGCTGCTTGTACTTATTAATTTTAATAATAATCATAATCATAAAAACAATAATAATCATAATCATCTATGTTTATAAATTATCCTGATAATTTTCTATTTTGTATTTTACTCTGTAGTACATAGTGGAAAACTGGAGTAATTATCTAGATAATTACGGTGAAATCCCATTATTGAATATGTAAAAAGTAAGGATTGTAGAGAATCTTATGAATAATTATTTTACTCTTCTCCCAGTTTTCCCTAAGTAGAAATACAATATAATTAAATTCTTTTTTCCCATATGAAAATCATAGTAGAGAATTGAAATAGATAATTTGATTTTTAATATTTCAATACATTCATATGTCCATGAATTTGTAATCTCATCACATCATAGTGAACTGGAAATAATGCACCCAGTTGATTATATTTCTTCAAGTTGATCTTTGGGGAATAAGATATAGAAAAGACTTAGTTTTGGTATTAGATTTGCTTACATTATGGAGCCTCTAGTATTGTGCTGACTTTTTTTTTCTCTAACTTTCTTACTGTGCAGAGGTTACCCACTATGCTCAGACCTGGTTGACACATTAGACCTGTGTGGGTATGGCTCCATGCCCAGAGAAGTCTGGTTTTGTTCAATAACAGTTTCATAGGGTTTCATGTGTGCTATTGGAGAAAAACACTTGGAACTTTCCAGCCAGATCATGGAATCATAGAATTATATCTGGAAGGTGTTGTTGAGGCCATTGAGTCAGCCTCCCTAATTTTATAGATGATGAAATTAAGTGAACCCATGTTTTGCTTGCCCCTCTGCGAATAATATCTACAGTCTTCCCAGAGCTTGAATATGACCAGTTAATGCAAAACTCCTTACTTTATTCTGAAATGATATATTGGTGAAATAAGATAGGTGGAATCTCAGATCTATAATATCAGATGTAATGTATTACAATAATTATTTTGTTATAGCTTAAGGGCAATATAGTGGCCCCTAAAGTTCACATAGTTCCATCCTCTAAAATTTCAGAGGTTAATTTTGTTTAAAAAATTTTTCAGGGAGCCAAGATGACGGAGTAGAAACAAGACTTCCAAGTGGCTCTGGCTTCCACCTCCTCCTATACATGTAAAAAATTACTCTAAACAAGCTTTAGAGCTATGGAACCCACAAAGTGACAGAGAGAATCAAATCTTCAACTGACAGAAGCCTGGCTAGTCGACAGGAAGGGTCCATTGCAGCTCTCTGGGAACTGAGAGCAGTCTTGATTGAGCCACAGTTTTGGCCCCAGGATGGCTCCCATTGGCCCTGGATGGAGTGGAGTTCCAGAGAGTGGATCACCAGCAGCTGTAGTGGTTTCCAGACTTCTCAATAAACAAATGCCAAAGACAAAGTAAAAGGTTAGTGTGGAAAGTTTTTGGAACAGGGGTGTATGGCCTGCCTGCTATCTCCAGAGCAAGATGAGGCAAAAGTAGCAGCTGCACCAACTGACTGCTTCAGAGCTCCTGGCTTGCAGATTGTAGGGGAACAAGTGATCATTCAGAGGTTAATCACTCTTGCTTTGACCTGCTTGGATCCATATCACAGTCTTGGGTGGTGGTCCTGGGGTGTGTGACCAGTGAGCCAGAGTGTGTGGTGGCTGTAGAGAGGGTATGCATCTAAAAGCTCCAGCAGCTGCAAAACCCCCAGTGATTTGGGACATATTTCTCTCCATTTTGGAAGTAAAGTTCTACTGTGGCAAAGAGCACAAAAGTCAAGTAATTGACTGCCAATATGAGCAAGCAGACGGAGAACAAACAGATGATAGAATCCTATTTTGAGGACAAAAAAATCAAGGCATGGAGTGGAAGGAAGACAACAGAATCAGAACTCCTGCATCAAAAGCCTCCAAGAAAAATATGAACTGGTTACAGGCCATAGAAGAGCTCAAGAAGTATTTTGAATATTAAGTAAGAGAAGTGGAGGAAAAAATGGGAAGAGAAATGAGAAAGATGCAAGAAAATCATGAAAAGAGAGTCAACAGCTTGCTAAAGGAGACACAAAAATACACCTTAAAAATAGACTAACTCAAATGGCAGAAGATGCCCAAAAAGCCAATGAGGAGAAGAATGCTTAAAAAGCTGAATTTGGCAGATGGAAAAGAAATTTCAAAAACTCACTGAAGAGGATAACTCCTTCAGAATAAGACTGGACCAATTGGGAGCTAATGACTTTATGAGAAATCAAGATACTATAAAACATATCAAAAGAAATGAAAAAAAATAGAAAGCATTGTGAAATATCTCATGGGAAAAACTACTGACAAGGAAAATAGATCCAGGAGAGATAATTTAAAAATTGTTGGACTACCTGAAAGCCATGATAAAAAAAAGAGTCTAGGCACCATCCTTCAAGAAATTATCATATAAAATTGCTTTGATATTCTAGAACCAGAGGGAAAAGTAGAAATTGAAAGAATTCACTGATCACCTCTTGAAAAAGATCCCCAAAAGAAAACTCCTAGGAATACCATAGCCAAATTTCAGAGCTCCTGGGTCAAGGAGAACATACTGCAAGCAGTCAGTAAGAAACAATTTGAGTATTGTGGAAACACAATCAGGATGACAGAAGACCTAGAAGCTTCTACATTAAGGGATCTAAGGGCTTGGAATATGATATTCTGGAGGTCAAAGGAGCGAGGACTAAAACCAAGAATCACCTTCCTAACAAAATTGAGTATAATGCTACAGGAGAAAATATGGCCATTCAATGAAATAGAGGACTTTTGAGCATTCTTGATGAAAAAACCTGAGATGAACAGAAAATTCAACTTTTAAATACAAGAAGCAAAAGAAGCATGAGAAGGCAAACAGGAAATATAAATCATAAAGGACTTATTAAAGTTGAACTTTCTACCTTCCTACATAGAAAAATGATAATTGTAACTCATAAGACTTTTCTCAGTATGAGGAAAGCTGAACAGAATATATATATATATATATATATATATATATATATATATATTACATATATATATATATATTATATATATATATGTACAGGAGGATGTATGTGTATATAAATGTGAATGTGGACATTTGTATGTTCATGTATACATAGACAGAGGGCACATGATGAGGTGAATATGAAGGGATGATAGCTAAAAAATAAAATTAAGAGGTGAGAGGAATTTATTGGGAGAAGAAAGGGAGTGATAGATTAAGGTAGATTATCTCATATAAAAGAGGCAAGAGAACACTGTTTCAATGGAGGGGAAGAGCAGGAAGGTGAAAGGGAATGGGACAATCTGACCCTCATTGAATTTGACCTAAGGATGGAATAACATACACACACAGTAGGTATCTTACCCTACAGGAAAATAGGGGGATAGGTGATAAGAGCATGGAGGATAGAAGGGAGGGCAAATTGGGGGAGAGGGTAGTTAGAAGCAAACACTTGAAAAGGGACAGTGTCAAAGGAGAAAATAGAATAAGTTGGGGGTGGGATAGGATGGACAGAAATGTGATTAGTCTTTCACAATATAACTATTATGGAAATGATTTGGGTAACTACACATATACAATCTATATTGAACTGGTTATCTTCCTATTGAGGGTGAGTGAGGAGGGAAGAAGAGAAAAATTCCAGAACTCAAAGATTTAAAAACAAATGTTTAAAAAAATTGCTTTTTACATGCAACTGGGAAATAAGATATACAGGTACTGGGGTATAGAAGCCCATCTTTCCCTACTGGAAAGTTGGGGGATTGAAGAGGAAGGATATAAGAGAGAACAGATTGGGGGAAGGGGTATTCAATAGCTTGCTATTTTGGGTTGGGGGGGTAGGGGAAGATGGGGAGAAAAAAATTAAAACTCAAAATCTTATGGAAATGAATGTTGAAAACTAAAAATTAATTAATTAATAAAATTTTTGAACATATATTTTAATATTTATAATTTTATTTGTTTTTAGTTTTCAATATTCATTTCTATAAGATTTTGAGTTCTAAATTTTTTCCCCACCCTCCTATCCACCTTCAGCAATATGGCATGTCATTTGATATAGGTACAATCATATGAAATGTATTTCCATATCAATCATGTTCTAAAGAAGAAGTAGAACCAAAGCGGAAAGCCATGAGGAAGACGAAAAGAGAAGAGAGAAAATAGTATGCTTTGATCTGCATTCAGACTCCATAGTTCTTTCTCTGCACGTGGATAGCATTTTCCATTGTGATTCTTTTGGAATTGTCTTTGATACTTGTATTGCTGAGAAGAATTAAGTCTGTCAAAATTCATCATCACATAATGTTGCTGTTACTGTGTACAATGTTTTCCTGGTTCTGCTCACTTCACTCAGCATCAGTTGATGTAAGTCTTTCCAGGTTTTTCTGGTTAGGTGGTTAATTTTAGACCAAAAAAAAAAGTTTTAAGTTAACTCACAATGTATCTGAGTTAACAGTTAATCGAATCCCTAATATTTAGGCAGATGTTAGATTGTCTAAATTTACATTTATATCTATTTTTAGTTAAGTCTTAGCCCCTTTTGTGGATAAGGTACAATTCAGATCACTAGAAACATTAGGATAACAAAACAGCAGATTATGTTGTAGAGTCTATGGATAGGCCTACACTGTGAGGAGGAGTCTAGTATAGAGAAAACCATTCCTTAGACACTAAATTCTTGAGTTAGTGGGTACACTGATGAGGACAACCTGGGATTTCCGCTCCATGATTCCTCTAGAATCAATGGCCCTACATAATATCTCTAATTTTTGCTACAGCTCAATATAGACCTTCTCTTTCTCCTTTTGCTGGTTGCCTCTGGGCTGCTGGTTCTAGCCTTTATTCTGTAAGATACCACTACTTCCTATCCATTTCCTGTTATTAGATTCTTTATAAAATTCTAATATAATGGAGGCAGAGATAAGATGGTGGAAAGGAAGCAGTAGCTTTTCTAAGCTCCTCCAATAATTTTGTTGCTAAAAGCTAAAAACTGAATTTGAATAGATTTAAGAGTGAGAGACCCCATTGGGAGACAGAGTGTGGCAGATTCCCAGCCCAGGAAAGTGCCTACTCAGGTCTGGGCAGGGAGAATGCAGAGTACACAGGAGCTGCACCAGCATGGATCTGAGAACAGAATATAGCAGACTTAGAAGAAGCCCCAGCCAGCCAGCAGAGTTACCCACTCTGAGGGCAATTTGCAGCCAACTCACCAGAGAACAGAATAACTGTCAGAGCTGGGTAAGAGAAAATGCAGGGCTTGCAGCAGGGAAAGCAGCTTTTCCTGGGGTTACCAGCCCACAGTACAGATGTTTAAAAATTACATACCTAAACTTCCAGAAATCAAGATGGAGGAATAAAACCTAGTTCTCTGATGCTCCTTCCCTGACCTAGAAAAGTCTAGAGATAATTGCCCCACCCAGAGTAATATCCTAAGTTGGTGGAAACAGCCTCAGGCTTTGGAGTCACTGAGGAAGGGGGAAGTGAGGCAGGATGGAGTCTAAGCCCAGGAAGGTGGATCCAGAAAATAGTAACTACACAAACCCAGATGCACTTTAGCACCACTGGGGAGAATTAGCTGACAGCAGTCCTGCTGGCCTGTTGCTACTGAGCTTGCCTGAGCTGTAGTCCAGAGATACAGAGGGGGAAACCTGAAGTAGCCAGACCACCCCACCCCCACAGGTTACAGTGTAAGCTTCGAGTAACTCAGGGGAAACATTGAGAATCCCGGCCTTGGCCTCAGTCTAGTCACTCAGAGGCTACAGTTCATGATGTTAACAACCAAATCCCTACCTCCCATCCTGAGAAGCTCAATACTTCTGCACTCCAGAAATAGATAGCCACTTTAAAATTGACAATGTAGGCAATCACAATGGGGAAGAAAGAAACTGCAAAGGCTAGGACCATCAAATCTTTTTATAGTACACAAGAACAACCAAATTCAAAAGGCAACACGGACTCTGTACTCACACTGGAGACCACAGAAGGAAATGTGAATTGGTCTCAAGCCCAAAAAGCATTCTTGGAGGACATCAAGAGGGATTTTAAAAATGAAATTAAAGAAGTAGGAAATAAATTTAAATCTATAGTGGGCAAATTGGAAAAAAAAATGTTACTGAAGAAAAAATTCTTTAAAAAGGAAAATTGGGGAGAGGGGCAGAGCCAGGATGGCAGCATAGAAGCAGCAAAGTTTTGCAGCTCCTTCACAGCCACCTTAAGTACCCATAAAATATGACTAAACAAACTTTAGGGCTCCAAGACTCACAAAAATACAGAAAACACATCTCTCACTGAAGGCAGCTCAGCAGATGGGGCTCATCACAGCAGGCTGGTAGCTGAAAACAGCCCATCCTGAAACCATGGCCTGGCCCCAGGGTGGTTGGGAGGAGTCACAGCAGGACTCTCCAGGAGAGTGGATTGGCAGCACCTGTGGCGGTTTCCACATTTATCAAGCCAGGAGAAATAAGGCTAAGAGAAAGGTCAGTGGAATTTAGCTGAATTTGGGTGAGAAAAGCAGTCCAGCCAAATTCCCCCAGGGCAAGGAAGCAGCAGGAAGTGGCAGTAGTGTCAGGAACAGCTGCAAGCAGTAACTGCTTCCACTGGGCTGCTTCAGAGTTCCTGGCCTGTGGACCCTGCAGTGGGGCTGAGTCAATTGATCAGGTCCAACGGCTCTAGTGTTGAGTGGCCTGGATCTGGATCATGGTCTTTGGTGGTGGTTCTGGGGTGCACTTTCAGCAGGCCAAAGCTGGTGGGGGCTGCAGCAACCCCTAATAGCTCCAGCAGCTGTGAAAACCC
>JAQQSW010017425.1:0-11464 GCA_028646575.1 Pseudocheirus occidentalis | reverse complement strand
GAGATGGTCAGACCTGTGTTTTCCAGGAGGATCAATTTGACGATTGAATGTGAGTGAATGAATTGGAGTGGGGAAGAGACTTGAGACAAGGAGAACAATCAGCAGGCTGTTATAATAGCCCAGGTAATAGGGCTTATACCAGGATGGTGGCAGTGTCAGAGAAGGGAAGGAGGGGTTTATCCAAGAGATATTTAGGAGGCAGAATCAACAAAACTTAGCAACTGATTGGATATGGGGGTGGTGAGAGAGAATGAGAAGTCAAGGATGACTCATTGGTTTCAAGCCTGGATAACTGGGCAGATGGTAGACCCTCAGTAGTCATACAATGAGAAAGTCTCAAAATTAGCTTGAAGTCAGGACAACTAAGGGACAGTTCATTAGTAAGCATTTATTAAATGCCTACTATGTGCCAGGCATTATGCTAAGTGCTGAAGATATAGAGAAAGGCATAGATTATTAACCTTTATTAGAAGACTATGAACAAGCACGTCAGAGTGTCTGCATGACAAAACTTGTCAGCAATAATAGCATGCCATCAGAGTAAAATACAATGATGTAGCACACATGTCCAATTCTAGAGAGAAAGATGGGGATAGATTAGATAAATATCATAGGTATTTTTGTGAAGAATTCCAGAATAAATTATAACTTGAACCATATGTGAAGGCTGGGAAATATCCTCCTCTTTATCTCACAAACACCTATTTTTTTTCTGCTTGCACACCATGCCTCCTCCATATATATATTACATTTTTCATATTTAAATGTTTCCCTTGCTTACATGTTATATTTATGAGTGATATCTCACAGCATGAGAGGCTGAAGCCACAGATGGGGAAAGTGCCTGAATCTCATGCAGTGGTAGGCATAAATCAGCATCAAATTCTAGCAAGACATTTGTCAGTCAATCCATCAATAAATATTTATTTAGTCCTTACTATCTTCTGGGCTAGGAATACAAAGAAAAACAAAAGGTAATTACTGCCCTTGAAGAGCTCACAATTGAATGGATTTATTTGTACAAAGTATGCTTTAACAACCTATTTTGAGTACACCAGAAGACTTTGAAACTGTTTCTACAACACTGATGAACTTACCCACATATAGGAAAATCTCCTAAAAATGTTCCAGCATCCTCAGAGCTATGCTTGTTGCTCTGCAAGTTTCCAGAAGATTCCATTTTCATCTAGAGGGAGGCAGAGCTTAAGTTCTAAATGTTGGCCATGGTCCTTTCCAGACTCTCAAACCAATGTGCTTTCTTACTGCCCACAAAATCGACCAAAATTTCATGGTCAAGAAATTCCCACTGGTAAAGCTCTGGCCTTATAACTGGGAAATGTTACAAGTAAGAAGAATGCCTTTGCTAGAGAATCCCTTCCTGGTATAGCAGTCTGCATCGAAGAGGATTTCTCCCTGGTGGTTTGGCCCATTGCCATTCTGGCTGAATTGTGATGAGTGAAGACGTTCTGAGTTATTGCTTTTGCCCCTCCAAACATGCTCTCGCCCTTGGTGTTCTGCTGTGTAAGTGTTATGGACAAGCTCATTGCTGGTCAGTGGGATCCTGGCTACAATTTCAATGTACGGATTAGTCACTTTCTATGGCATTTTAAAAAATTCTTCTAGTCAGTTCAAAGACATGAGAAGGATGAACAACCAGAGGAAAAGAGTATGTACAGATTCTGTTTCCATCTTTTGTAATGCTGATGAACACTACAATTGTGTAATGTATATCACAAAAATCTTATATATCAAGATATGGCGATTTCAGATATGGGCAGCACATGGGACTGGGTATGCTGGCCCACCCTATGGGAGCATTTGCCTGATGGTCCAGGGAAACAACAGTGGCATTGCTATTTTAGGGTGGACCAACCCATATTCATCATGTGCCTATGCAAGTGTTCCTGGGGTCCAGGAGGCTATGCCAGTGGATGACAAGCTCTAGCTGTTGCTACCAAGTTGGAAAGGCATTTCTGAAATCATATGAATGAGTAGTCAGCAACGTGTTCAGTGTTCAGAAGAGAAACAAAAGGTCTTTAAAGTAGAAGAGAGAGCTCTCACCAGAACCTTGATGGCACACAGCAAAATGATGCACGGAGAGAATAAAATATGTAAAGCCAGAGCAGGCAAAGGAAAGAATATAATGAAACGTGTAGGACCAAATATCAGACTAAGGTCAAGATATTCAGAGTACAGGTCTTGTTGCTGTGGTTCATTCATTTCTAGTCGTGTCTAACTCTTCCTGACCTCATTTGGAAGTTTCTTGGCAAAGATACTAGAGTGGTTTGCCATTTCCTTCTCCGGTTCATTTTACAGATGAGGAAACCGAGGCAAACAGGTTTAAGAGACTTGCCTGGGGCCACAAAGTTAGTGTCTGAGGCTGAATTTGAACTAAGGAAGATGAGTCTTCCTGACTCCATTATTCCACCTAACTGTTCCAATCATGATAGAGCAGTGTCATTTAAAAAAAAAAAAAAGAATTCAGATGAAGGGGGCAGGGGGAGGGGTCAACAGTACCAGACTCTGCAGAAAGGTGAAGAAGGATAAAGACTGAGGAAAGGCCATTGACTTCAGTGATCTAGAGATCATCTGAGACCTTGGGCAGAGCAGTTTCATTTGAATGATGGAGAGAAGTCACAATGAAGAGGCTTGAGAAGTGAGTGGGAGGGGAGAATGTTAAGTCAGTGAGTGTAAATGCCTCTTTCTAGGACTCAGGCTGTGAAAGGGAGGACAGGCACAAGTTGATAGTTGAGAGGATGGTAGGATCAAATGAATTTCTTTTTTTAAAGAACAGGGAAACTTGGGAGCATTTGTTGGCAGCAGGGAAGAAGAAAATAGATACAAACAGAGTGGATATAATAGGTGGAATGTATATAATAAAAGGGGAAAACACCTGGAAGGAACAGGAGGAAATGGAATTAAGGGTATAAATGTATGGGATGATCTTGGCAATGACAAGGACAGCCTCTTCCACAGAAACTAGAGCAAAGGAGAGAATGGGGGAGGGTGCTGAACTGGTTATTAAGGGCAGAATTGGGAAAGAAGGGGAACATGTGATGATTACTTCCATTTTTTTTTAGTGAAGTATGTGGTAAGATATATCATGAATGATTTTTTCCTTCTATTTTCCCACAGGAAGCTGTAACCAGGCAGTTTAACAATGTGTGGAGTCCTCTGTCTTTCGGTTTATGCTGCATCCATTATTGTCCATCTTGGTATTTCATTTCGGAGGCCTTGCATTAACTCTGAATATTTTATTCTTGCCATACTATATTTTAAAATTTGAACCTCAAGATTCTTAAATTTACATTTATTCCTTTCTGTGGAAAATGAGAAGCAGAATCTGAGTCCTGCGGCAAAAGCCCAAACTCTCAAAGGGTCTCCGAATAAGCGTCTGTGGTTTGGGGATTGCATTCCAAACCAGATAGCTTGCTATTTCATACTTATCTGAGTCCCAGGTACTACCAAGGGCGCTTCACTCCTAAAGCACATAATTCTTGCTGGAGCCTGGAGAAGGAGAGCCCAGTTTCATCTTGGGAGAGCCGGCTTGCATAGATCTGTTCCTGCTCAATCCATTCCATATGGGCCATCACAGGCTTTTTCTGAGAGGAAAGGATTAAGCTTGGATTTCTTGGATAGTCCAATCCAGAACTATCCCTTTTCTTGCCTTTTTTGCATTTATAGACATGAGGAAAGCACTGCAATTGTGGAGGAAACTTATCCAAATAAAAAAAAATAATGATCCTGGCATCCTATCAAGCAGAGAAAGCCAATCTTCTTTTCTTTAATGGGCTATACTTCTGCCCTCCCCTGCCATTTTTTCTCTGTCGCTCTTGCTTTATTTCTCTATTATAGCAACTTTAAGGGATTTTTACCATTACCAAGACTGGATGTGTGAGGCAATATGGTATGTAGCAGATAGAAAATTAGTCTCAAAGTCAGGAAAATCCAAGTTCAAGCATGGCCTGTGAGTTTCAAGTACACTTATATATTCCCCTTAATTCTAGTGCTTTCCCTCTATTGATCATCTCCAATTTATCCTGTAGATAGCTGGCTTGTACATAGTTGTTTGCATATTGTGTCCCTCATTAGAGTGTGAGCAACCCCTTGAGGGATTGTTTTTTGTTTTTTTACCTTTCTTTGCATCTTCAGGGCTTAGCACAGTACCTAACGCATAGAAAATATTTAGTAAATGTCGATTGACTGATGCATTTGATGTTTTTACCTTTGCTTTGCTTGCTGAATCCAATGACTATCTCCTGAAATAGCTTAGGCATCATATGCTTAAGAAGGAAAGTTTTATTTTGCATTCAGTAACAGGTGGATCCTCATAACTTCAAGTCTTATCTCCCCCTCTTTGACTCAGACAGGTTATTTGATTCAATAATGAATGATGCAATTGATGGCTCCATGATCTCCTTAATGTGCTCCCTCCAAAAGTGTGGATTGCAACCAATTCATGCCTTCTCATCTCATGTGAATTTGTTCATGTCTTCCCAAGAATATCTCATAGGGTATCTATTCAATGCGCTCACAGATTGTTGTTTGTTCTTTGTTCTCCAAGACGATCAGTGCCATCAGGAGTGGAATGTCTTGACTTTTAAGTGAATTGGATTAAGTGAGGTAGGGTGGTGCAAAGTCGTCAGCCTCTCTCTCTCTCCTCCAGAGTCACCAGAGCTCAGTGGCAAGACAGAGGTCAAGATCACTGTCAATGTCCACTCAATGCGCTAAAGGCCTTACTGCAATATCTGGGCATTATTTTGGAGACATCTGGCCTTTGTTTCTTAGGCACATGCATGCATCAATCCTAAAATATTTCCTAAGTATGTTACTGGTTTGGAAATGTTTTTTAAATTCTGAAATTCACATTACTGCCTGAGTGTTCTCTCTTTATCTGGTTTAGTGGAAACGTCCTTTCACGTGAAGTCAGGAGAACAGGATTTAATCTCTGGTCCTGCGATCTGTTAACTGTGTGATTGGGCAAGCAATTTGCTATCTCTGAGACAGTTTCCTCATCTATAAAATAGTATAATTCCTCACACCCTTCCCTCATCCCAGCACACAGCAGTTAAAACACATGCTTTGGGTTAGGGAAGCCTGAGCCTGGACCTTTGGTTGTTGGTTACTTCTGTTTTGTGCTCTTATCTTCAGCAAGGCTGACTAAGTAGTGATTCTGATGTGGACATTTCCAGCCTTGGAGGCAATGTTGAAAGGAGGCCTGCATATCATGGGTTCTTCAATGGGAGCTGACAGACAGCAGGAAGAGCTTCTGCTTCAGAGAGGCAGACCAACAGAAGAACAATGTAGAATCAAGGAGAATGTGTGTTCCAGGAAGTCAATTTAAATTGCTTCCATTGTCCTCCTGGACAGCTTTGGTGGAAGATATGGGAATTATTTGGACAAAGTAGAACCAAGGAGAAACATGAAGTGCCAATTTAGCAGTTCCTGCTTCATATCTTGATGTTTTAAGTATCAGCCTCTTGGGGGAGTATAACAGTAGTTATAAGTTGTACTGCTGATATATATTTAAATATTTTGTCTGTGTATTTCTTTTGTGTGGAGGAAGGCAATAGCTGCCCCATATCTGATTTACATTGTACATTAAGTACCTTCCTATCCCCCCTCCTCTTTGGTGAGAACCTGGACAGGAGACAGTTCAATCTATAAATAAATTTTCTTGGGGCTCCAGGGTATGTCCGTAAAGAACCTGAGAGTTTGAGAAAACAACCCTGCCAAACTCTACTAGTTTTGAACCTAGTCTGAGTGCTTGTATCCAGAGAAGATTGTTTTTCAGACATTTTCAGTTATGTCTGACTCTTTGTGTCCCCATTTGGGGTCTTCTTGGCAAAGATATTGGGGTGGAGTACCATTTCTTTGTCTAGCTCATTTTACAGATGGAGAAACTGAGACAAACATGGTTAAGTGACTTTTCCAGGGTCACATAGCTAGTAAGTACATTTATGAGCCAGGATTTGAATTAATGAACATGAGTCTTCCTGACTCCAGGCCCTATCTACTGTACCACCTAGCTACCCCCAAAGAGAAAAGGGGGCCCTTATTTGGAATGAGAGAAGATAAATGCTTTGATTCATCCAGACTCAGCAACGGGTTGTTATTATTACATGTCTTATTTTGGAAAATAAATAAAATTCAAATCTATATATTATCCCCCTTGTAAATAGACAATTCTATTTGGGTTGGGAAAGAGGCTGCAAATATTGGCTTGAATCTTTGGAAATGATACTGTGTATAAAATGTGGTCCAGGAAGTAAATTTAAATTGGCCAAATTAAAAGGCCAATCCACTGTTCTATGCTCGTTTTTAAAGGGGTGGTATCTCAGTTGGATTTATGAGAAATCCTTGGTCTTTTACAAATTCATTTATTTTTCTGCCCAACTGAAATTCCAGTTTGTGAGAAGGGCATAATGTTTTCATTTTGTAATTAGATGCTAGGTCAAGATAACAAACTGGACTTAGTTTTCTTGATAACGTGCCACTGACAGGTGCTCTGCAAAATAGCCAACAGAATTGCTACTGAGGGAAATCTCACAGTGACCAAGAAACTCCTGGCTTTCATTATTCATTCACCCAGGACAACATTTAGAAAAAAGTGTCCTGGCAAAAAGTTTCACACTGTGATTCTATTCTCTTGCCATTTAATATTCAATTTTCCTTTTGACTAAACAACAACCAAAACAAAAATTCACCAAACAATCTCTTCACCCTAAATACTCCAGGTATTTTGTTGACTCAGTAGGTAGAGTGCTGGACCTGGAGGCCTCAGACATTTATTTTCCATGTGACCTTGGGCAAGTCACTTAATCCAGGTTTGCCTCAGTTTCCTTAGCTGTATAATGGGAACAATAATAGTGCCTCATAAAGCTGTAGTGAGGACCAAATGAGATGATATTTATACAGCACTTAGCATGGTGCCTGGCACATAGGCATTATATAAGTGCAAGCTGTCATCCTCCTCTTCTTCCTCCTTTTCCTCCTCCTCTCTTCCCCGTCCTCCTCCTTCTCTTCCTCCTCCTCCTCATCTTCATCCTTATCATCATAAGACTCAATAGCAATTTCCAGATGTAGAATAACCAATGCCTGTAACTTTGGAGGGAGTTCTCTAAGAAGTATGGTGAAGGAGGAAGACAGGAAATAGGAGAGAAAAGACTGCATAATTATTGAACCACCATGCTATCAGTCAATAACTATATTAAGTGCCTACTGTGTGTGGGTACTGTGCTAAGTGCTGGAGATATAAAAAGAGGCAAAAGATAATCCTGCCCTCAGGCAGGTTACAATCTAATAAGCGACTTAAAATTTGATGAAACTCTAGAAAACTTTCCATTACTCACGTGTATTTCGGGGTAGTTCCATCAAGCCACTTCCACTCATTCTCCTGCTCAGAGTCTGTAAGGCCAATCCAGAAGCTGTCTCTTCCCACCATTTGCTTTTTTATCCATTGCTGAAAAACAGGTGGTAGGGCATTATTACTGTTCCTTAAGACAGATGACTTATGGGAGTTTAGTTAGTTGCCTTCTTTTAAGCCATTTAGAAATCTAGCCTGTTTTTTTTTTAAGGCCCTGTTTTAATTTATAATTATATTTTTAAAATTTATCTGTCTCTTGTGCTCTTCCATATTCTTTTTGGGGCTGTGATAGTTGCTTTTCTTTGATGATAAATTATTTTAGGATGACCTGCTGAAAACCCTTGGAACCCTTGAGCCTCCTGCCATCTTTTCTTCTGTGTTCCAAACCTGGTTAGCCATTGTGGGAAGGGCTCCAGGAAGCTATTGCAGGAGGAACTTAGTTGAGACAAGCAGGTACATTCCAAGTGCCATACTCCATGCAACCTGCTGTGCTATTCCTGCCCCGTCCTCTGCTACATGTACAGCCATCTCCTAAGCCAGGCAAACTGTACTTTTTGATATTCACAGTACACATCTTGAGCAGTTGGGTGGCACGGTGGATAGAATGCCCGGCTTGAAGTCAGAAAGTTTCATCTTCCTGAGTTCAAATCCAGCCTCAGACATTTACTAGCTGTGTGATCCTGGGCAAGTCAATTAACCCTATTTGCCTCAGTTTCCTCATCTGCAAAATGAACTAGAGAAGAAAATGGCAAACCATTCCAGTATCTCTGCCAAGAAAACCCCATTGGGATCACAAAGAGACACAATTGCAAAATGGTTGAATACATACACATCTCATATTTTCCTACAACTACTTTATACTTATACCAGTTCCTATGTGTAGAATGTACACATTTTTTCTCATCTCTACCTGGTGAATTTCAACGCAGTCTCTAGGATCCAGCTCAAAAGTTACCTTCTCCACAAAGTCTTTCTTCATTCCCATAGTTGTAAATGATCCTTTCTTTATATCTTTTCTATGAACTTTTCTTTTTGATTCTGTATTATGATTATTTGTGTGCATGTTTTTTCTTCTCCACACCTAGTAAACTGTAAGCTCCATAAAGGCAGGGACAGCATCTTACTGATATTTATATCTCCCTCCTTGTATGATGCTCTACACATTTTAGGCACTTAAATTCTTGTTGCATATATGAATGAAGGCTTATTACTATATTCCCTTGACTGACTCTCCCATTTCCCTCATAATACTTTTGTTTCTCCCTTTTTCATTAATGAATTGGTGCCAAAGGAAGAACTCCCTAGTCTATCAACATGGCTACTTTTGGGTCTAATAATTAGCTCTTCTCTCACAAAATTAAGTAGCATTTCTAGACTGGAGGGGATAATAAAACCTTTCTATAACATCAGTTCTTCTCTTTTATTTACTGGGTAAATGCTGCAAGTTTTCCTTTTGGATATGCTTGACTGTGCATGTTCAGTATCTTTGTATCCACCTCACCCTAGTCATGTGACTTCCAGGCTCTAAATATCCTTAAACTGTCATAGACATACCTGTTCTTCTCTTGTGTTTATGAAGATGAGATGTGAAGACTTGTCTTCACAGAAAAGTTTTGCATCATGAAAAATTTCTTTTTCTATTGAAAAATAGTAGCATTTGTCTGTGTAGTTCTTCCAGTGAGGGGGGCATCCTAGGAAAATGAACATTTAAACACTGGTTAAAACAGCATAAGTATGATGTCTCTTATTAGGAATTTCTGAGACATGCAGTTGGCTGCTGGTTGCTTCTATATCCAGGGGACAACCAGGCATTTTATTGTGTAGAATCCATGAAGACACAAAGAGCAAAACTTTACCTATGTGCTTAGTACAAAGTTTAACCTTTGTCAAGGTTGCAAGATTCCACACAGTAGTTAAGACCACACAATTTAGGAAATAGCTATTTGTGGGACTGTTAATTCCCTGTCTTTACATTCGATCTGCATTTGGATTAGTCTGTTCAAGGACAGGAAAAAAAATGAAGAAGGCACAGATGTGCACCATAGTCTGGAATCCATATGGTGTCTATAAATAATTGGATATGAGGACCCAGGACTTAGGACAAAGCAAATAAACCAAGGTAGCAATAATGAAAACCTGAGTCTTCTCAAAGAAGAGTATTTTGCTGGTCAGAATTGGGTCTGGGTTGAAGAGAAAAATTAAGTCTAAAATCTAACAATTTTTTTTTAGGGGGAAGCAGACCTGTGATTTCATTACTAAGAAATTCCCTCTACCACTGAAAACTGGCACCTGCTCTGCAATTTATAAATATTTTTAGAGTTGCCTGGGGCACCAAAAAGTTAAATGACTTACCCAGAGATACATAGCTAGTCATTGATGGAGATGGGATTTAAAACCTAGTTCTTCCTGGCCCCAAGGGCCCTTCCAAACAGCCTGTCATTGTTTACATGTATGTACATGTATGTGTGTATATGTGTATATTTGCACACAGACATAGGTATATAGGTATATGCATGTATAAATGTATATATACACATGTATATGTATGTATATGTATGCACATATGCATATATACACACATATGAACCATTAAAGCTATAATGAACATATAAGTATAGGAACTACCACATATTTTAGAAAAATGAATTGCATAAATGGGTAAGAGAGGGCTCAGGGTGAATATTAATGGGGTGAATTGAAGAACACTTTCATCCCTAGGGTGAAAAGAAGAAATGAAAAGAAGATTCATGTGGTGACCAACCTCAGGTTTCAATGAAGGGTATGCTTTCTGAAAGTCCGACCCAGCTAAATAAACAAGGAGTAGAAAACCTGATCATGTTGAAAGAATGAAACATATGAGTTTGACTGACACCACATGGTGCTTAGGCCTGTTAAAGCAGCAGGGTTCTCATGCTTGCCCTGCATGATACTTTCACTGCTAAATAAGACAGGATAGCTGGACAGAGCACAGTAAACATTCTGTGAAGGTGAGTCAAAGCTGTGTGCTCTACCCTGTAGACAGATGCCCTCCTGGCTTTACTCTGGGGCCACCCCGACTTACCATTAGGCTCTGGAGCTGGTGTTGGTTCATTCTGTAGAGCAAGTGGTGCCATTGCTCCTGAGGGGCCTGGTGGACCAGGTGGGCCCTTTGGACCTGGCATACCCGGCACACCAGGTAGTCCAGGGAGTCCTCGGGGGCCAGGAACTCCAGGCTCTCCCACGGTGCCCTGTAATCCTTGGAAGCCAGGGGGCCCCTGTGGGCCAGGAGCACCGTCTTTGCCGGCGGGGCCTGGAGGGCCTGGGTCTCCGCTTGGTCCCGGTGGGCCAGTCTTCCCGGGGGACCCTCTTTGTCCTTTTGGTCCTTGGGATCCTTTGGAGCCCTTACTGCCTTTGTCCCCTGGAGGGCCGATTGGCCCAACTGGACCTCTTTCACCTGTTGGGCCTGGTGGCCCTGGTTCTCCCTTTTCTCCTTTTTGTCCTTTGTTACCAGTAGGACCAAGAGGTCCTTGGGGTCCCCTGTCACCCTTAGGTCCTCGGGGACCAGGAGGGCCTGAAATAGAACAAAAAATGTAACTGGTATAAAGACAATAATATTTTTTGAATTTTTTAAATAGAAAATTACCAAAGTGAAAAAATCTAAACTTACGAAACAGTATATATTATGAATCAATTATTGATTTTATAAATAATGGTTGATAAAAGACAATAACATTAGTAGAATTTTTATAGAAAATTTCCAAATTGCAAAAATCTAAACTTACAAAATCATATATATTATGGATCAATTATTGACTTTACCAAAAGATTCTTTGTTGTGTTTTTTAAAGGATTCATAAAAAAAAATCTTTTAAATAACAACTTTTCCTACTCCATTTCAAATATATGATTTATGCACAGCTTTTCAATAATACAGCTTAGGTAAGGGTATGTGTACAACTATATAGTATAGCTAAAGGATGGAACACTGGGCCTGGAGTCAGGAAGCCCTGAGTTCAAATCCAACCCCAGATACTTATTAGACATGTGACCCTAGAGAAGTCACTATCCTCTGTCTGCCCTACTTTCCTCAACTATAAAATGGGGATAATAATAAAGCAC
>JAQQSW010017424.1:0-11464 GCA_028646575.1 Pseudocheirus occidentalis | reverse complement strand
TAATACTTTGCAAAGATTTTGACCTCACAAAAATGTGTTAATATCTTGGGAAACAGGGATGTGTTTGTTGACAGTTTGATCCATTATAACAAAATAATTTCAACTCACTTTTCCCCATGTTAATAAAAATAACAAAGCTTCATTGATAACATTATGTTATGTTAACAATCAAAAGGAAGTTTTAAAGGTTCAGATGTCAGGACTCTTCATTTTACTGTTTTAAAATGTACTGTAGTATACATTTGTAAAATTACCCATTATACTTATTTTAATTTGAATCATGATCTTTCATCACTGCATTAAGTAGGTTCTCAAATGGGCAGGGAGATATTTTTCTTGTGAATTTGATTAGAAACTATGCATTTCCATTCTTTCCTTCTAATGAAGGAATAAAATTGTTTAGATAATCTGCCCAAATAATATTAAAATACTATTTATTGGTTCATGAATTATTACTAGTGGGAAAAAGGTGACCTCTATAATTACATGTACTAATGTATTTATAACACCAAAAAACAGGAGAAAAATTAGCCAAAATAATAATTTGCTCCAATTTATCTTGCTGAGTTCATCTTTTCATTGAATTTAGGGCCGTTGAAAAAAGACCACTACATTTTATGACTATGAGAGTTGACTGCAAATTACATTTCAATTTCATTGAAATTTAAATTGTAATTTTGATGACATCTAATGAACTATTGAACAATATTATGGTTTAATGTATATTAAAAAGACATCCCCTCTATCCATTTTGCCCCTATTGTACTTATATAAATTTTGAGCAGATAACTATGTCTACTTAATACCAAACATTTTATAATTTAGAAATTGACAATATCTGACTCATCACTTATAATTTGTTAAAGGCGTTTGACACCATGTATATAGAACCCAAGAATGTGATGTGATCCTTTGGAAACCAGTATATTGTCTTCTATGTACATTCAGATATATTTTATCATGTGCATGTATCTGAGTTGTAACTACAAAATATGAGATTGTCTTTCATGAATAATTTGTAGAAGAAATCTCAGTCAACTTATAAAGTGGTGAAATTAGAATCATACAATATTTTATAAACACACATATTAGGAAATGTTTAACAGTGGACATTTATCAAAAATCATGAAAAATAGTTCTGTGAACATGTTATTGAATGTATATAAAATAAATATTATTTAAGTGTTGTGAGTACCTAATCTTGTTAAGTAATCTACATGTTTTAAATCAGTGCTTTGAACTCATAAGCTATGACTTCATTTGTTTAACAAATTTCCCTCCCTTTGCAAGACAAACCTTCATTCTCTGGTTGTTTCTTAAAAGCACATAAAATGTCCTTGTTTGCTGCTTGAAAAATGTAATTTTTTCAGGTGAGCCACTAAGTAAGCACTTAAGTAGGCAGGGTAAAAAGAAGTCCTTGAATTAATTCTCTGGTAAAGGTCTCACTTTCAAGATATATAAGGAATTGATTCAAATTTATAAGAATAAGAGCCGTTCCAGGGCAAGAACATTTTATTACATGATTATATGCTTATATTTTTTAGTTGTAATTATACATCATATTATGTAATATTATTATATAATTGTTATTATATGTGACAATATTATATAAAATTGTGTGTCATTATATGTCATCTTACATTCTTTTTCTTCTTTTATATTTGCACTAGATTTATTTTGCAGTTGATTCAGGTCCATTGTGCCTTTTTCTGTATTGTTTTGTGTAATTCACAATTTCAGTTCTTTAAAGACAGTAGTATTCTATGACTCATGGTCATATAGCATTAACAACAATATTTGTTAAAAAAAATTAACCCTTCTTTCAAGGAGAAGATCAAGGTCATTAAGGGTACTTCAAAATTTTCAGCATGCTGCTACTGTGACCCTTCTATTCAACTTTCAGGTCAGTTCGTTGTTCATTCAGAGTGTGGAAAAAGAGAGACAGACAGACAGAAAAGAAAAACATTGATGGATTAATGACTCTATGGGTAATCTTACCAACCCCATCATAGTTTGGAAAATACATAAGTCGGTAGCATGCTTCATTATTTTTTTAACTCATGGTGGATAATTGCATTGTTCAGAGTTTTAGATCTTTCAAAAGTTCTTTTTTGTTTGTTTTTTAGATGTTCCCATTGAATAAATTCTTTTACTTGCTTGGTTTTGCCTAAATATATTGTCTCTCTCTCTCTATGTGTGTGTGTGTGTGTGTGTGTGTGTGAAATAAATTTAGTTTTTATTTCCTAGTTTTTATGGATGAAATATTGTCCATTATGATTGGATACTCAAATAACTTTTGCCCTAAAAATTTAATTGGATACACATTAATGAAAATGTACCGTTCATTCTTAGGTTTATTCATGTACTTAATTCCTTTTATCAAATTTATGTTTCTTAGATTGTAGTATCCTTCCTCCCCCCCCAACCACACCTCCCAAAAAAATCCTCACTGGACTTGCCATTATCTTTTTCTATGCCACCTTTTTCCATCATATATTACACAAATATACTTTTATACCTGTATAAAAGGAATATATGCTACTGTTTTGTAGTGCTAAGTAGACTCTCATCTCTATCCCTTTCATTGTGAAACATTAGTATCATTGTTTTCCACATTTGCACATATTTGTACTTGTGTAACCTAACTGTAATTAAGAATGATAAGCTGATCATGACAAACTTAGAGTAAAGGCTTCCTTTATTTTTCCTCTTTGTGGGTGTCTACTTATTTAATCAGGATGAAACTCTTCTTTTGTATGTTCATTTAAATTAAATCACTTTGTAAGTCCAAAAAAAGGAGTGGATATAGAAAATATTCTTTCTATTTTCATTATTTCACTTCTTGTTATATGATCTAGGTCTATTTTTGACGTACTAAATTTCCCATAGGAAAAAAAGAACACTGATTCTTTTATGGTACTTAAAACAAGAAATCATTTTTGTCCAGAAAATTTTTGAATGTGAGAAAGCATACTGAGATGTTGAAATTGGACTATATGTAAATTGAATTGTATGGAGATGACTTTTTACTAAGTAATATCCATTTTAAGAGATCTAGAAAATCTATTGAAACAATATTAAATCTTGGAAAATTGTACTCACCAGCTGCCTAAATCCCTGGTTACCTTATCTCTAGAATGCTTCAACCATGTGTTTGCTTAAAGATTAATTGCCCATCAGGACTAAATAGATCTTTTATCTTTACTTAGCATAAGTCTTGTTACATAATCAGATATACACATCTTAAAGACATCAATATTTTTTTTCTTAGTCTTTCTCCTCTTACTCCTCTTGTGGCCCCAATGACGTTATTCTTCTTTCGTTTACTTCTAAAAGTAGCATTTAAAGAATATATAAAGGCTGACTAACAGAGTAATCCTGAAGATAAATTTCAAATGTGCACTTACGTGCACACACATATATGCATCTTTTAGAACAGACATGTATTGTGGTTTTCCCTTTGTTTCATGAGTTTTATTCAACAAGGTCATTGTGTACTTGATGGTTTCTAATCATGAGTAATGTTTTCTCATTAAATGAAATGGCATTTTCCCCTTTCTGCTTTTCTTTCTTAATTTTTAAAAATATTTACATATCTGTTTTTCAATGTCACTGTCCAACTCAGGGATTTTCTGAAGATTTCATTAAATTATTCTCAGTAAACCTGCCAATAATGGGATGATTTTTTCTGGCACCTGTGAAAAACATGTGAACAATCACAAAAGATAAATATCATACTTATACTTACAGACAATTCATCAGATTGCAGTTCACTAGAATTTAAAATGGTAGCCAGGATATCATGGCTGCTAAGGGAAAGAAAAGAACAAACAGAAAATTTTAATTCCACCAAGACATTTTAATTTTATGTCTCATCTCTAGAATTCCATTGCCAAACTGATTAACAAAGGCAATTTTGCCAAGATATTTAGGTGTTTTAAATAATTCACCACTTGTAAACCATGTGGTCTATGAAAAGTGGTTAAAATACAGTTTTTTCAACAATAGTGTAATTTTAGAAGGGATTAGGGATACATGGAGGAAAAGGAGGAAGAGGAGGATTGATAAGGAATCTTAATTTAAACCCCAATTATTTCCTGTATGCCCTGTTTAATCAGTGGAAGTTTTATATTCAGTTAGGGAGGAAGGTTTAATATTTTTTAATCTTTTTAAGGTCCTGAAATGTACTGCTTACTTACCTCTGAGCAGTTCGTCACACAAGACCCTCCATCTCTCCATTCTGGGAATTTTCACTAGCTGTCTCAAATGCCTGGAATTCCTTTCTTATTCCCTCCTGGCTGCCATAATCTCCTTCAAGTACAGTCAAAAATCCCTTCTTCTACAAAAATCCTTCCCAGAACCTACTTAGCCTTTCCTCCCCAAAATAAGCATGATGTGGTACTTGTGTAAGAACCTAAGTACAACTTTTGAGATCTAGAGTGAATTGGGTTTAAGGCTTGGTCTTTGAGGAGGAAATCTGACCAGTAAACCCCAAGTTCACTAGGTGACTTCCTGCCATCAAAAATTACCTTCCTTTGGGCAGAACACCTTCAGGGGAAAAGGAAGGGGAGGGGAGGAAAGAGAAGGAGAGGGAAGGAGAAGAAGAGAAGGATGCTGGAGGAGAGGCTAGTGTCCTCTTAATTTTCTTTTCTTTTCATGTGTTTGTTCAACTGCAGCTGGGGAGTGGATGGGTAACATGATTATTTTCCAAATAGACTTAAGAACCTAAGGCATCACCTAAGGTATTTGTTGATAGCTATAAATGAGTCAATACCTGTCACAGTCCTAGGGAGATCTAGCAACTATCTTCTCCCCTTAACTCCACCCACCCCAACATTCTGATTTCTGGGTCCTAAAGACTTTTTAAAAATGATATTATTCTATACGATAGCCTAAAACATTATCCAATCAATAGGTTTTACACCTGCCTGGCTCTTGCATTTTAAAAAAATGAACTTAAGGATTCAGTTATACAGTATAGTAAGAAAGACTTTTACAATTCAGAGCTTTGTTATAGATTTGAATTAATGACCCAATGATTTTAAATGCACTTATAAGTTATCTTAGATGATAGATCTTAAAGTTGCTTTCAAATATGTATGCATTTAGTCATTCCCTAATAGAAATTCTTTACATCGGCTGAAGCTGGGAGTATATAGACCAGAATGCAGACCACAGGGACTCTCCTCATTTCTCTAGCCCTGATCTGCTGCTGTACCAAGGGTCTGGTCAGACCTGTATCTGCATCTGTCCTGAATAGGTCAGAGGTCCGTTTTGAACAGCTCACTTCTAGCCATACCCCGCTCCAGCTGGCCTGTTGGGAGTTCCATACCAGTGCTATTTCCCAGTACATCAACATAGCTGCCAAATTCACTGGGGCTGGGGCTGTGACGGTTGGTGTGGCTGGCTCAGGGACAGGTATCATGATGGTGTTTGGCAGTTTAATCATTGGCTATGCCTGGAACCCATCCCTCAAGCAGAAGCTCTTCTATGCCATGCTGGGCTTTGCCCTGTCTGAAGCTATGGGGCTTTTCTGTTTGATGGTAGCCTTCCTCATCCTCTTCTCCATGTGAGGCTCTGTGGAGGTCTATGTGCCTCCATCCTGCTGATTTGACTCCAGCCCCAAGCCCCTGGCTAGAGTATGCTGAGTTTTAACATTAAACACCATATTTCTCTAAAAAAAATTCTTTATATCATTGTCAAAGGTTTGATTTAAAAGAAGATAGTTGAGGTGATTTAATCCAATCTGCTCGTTATTGTTATTTTTTGTAGAAAATCATAAGAAGGGGATAAACATACATACATTGCAAGGAATTAGGTGATGCTACCATTTGATGAACCATAAATGTGTTGTAATCTTTTCTACCACCACCATCCCCGATTTTAAGATGAGTCTTGATTTTACAGGATAATAGAGTAGCTAGATGGAACTTTAGGCATAATTTATTCTAATTATTTATTTTATTGATGAGGAATAAAAGGCCAAGAAATACCAATTTGCTGAGCATCACACAATTTTTGACAACTCTTGTATTCAAACCCAGGCCTTCTGATCTGAAATCTGTTGTTTTATTTTATTGGTTTGTTTATTTTCTGAGAATTATAAGGTTGGAAGTAGAAAAATGTAATGAACCTTAGGGCTCCTGATGTCCAACTCTTTATTTGTCTTTTATGAATGAGGAAATGGATAGGTGAAAAGATTTTGCTGAAATCATATTAGTGGCTGAGTAGAGCTAGAATTAATTCCTATTAGCTTTTGTCCATTATTCTTCCATGATGCTTGAGATACACTGGTTTTTAGCTTGCATTTTTCCAATGTTACTTTGCTTCTATATAACCTACTCCATCTAAAATTTGTGCCTGAAGGAATGCCCACAAAAGACAAGTTTATTAACATTTCAAAATATTTATCAAGATTTCCATTATCTTTCCTCCCACCCCAGAAAGATACCATTCTCCATTTAGCATTTGTGTCCATTTATAAGATACTGTCCAATACATGGAATCTCAAAAATTGAAATGTTAATTTTCTTTTAAATTTGTATTGCCCATGTAGACTGTGATCTATTGTTTTAAAAATCGCAGGAACACAATGCCATGTAAATATCATCTGTGTTACATACTGAGACAAGGTAAGTTGAGGAAAAAGACCATTTATAGACACACACACACACACACACACACATACACACACACATACAAACACATAGACATTCATATAACACTCTGATGCTTAAAGAATATCCCATTCTATGATTTTAAAATTGCTGTTCAAAGTAATAGTATTGATGGAAGGGCATTGGATTTGGAGTAAGAGAATGTGGGCTGAAATCCCCCTTTGTGTACTTGCTCTTTAGTAAATGAGACTTTATGTGACCTTTCTTAGCCACCTAAGTTCCTTGAGTTTCAGTTTCCTTGACAGCAAAAGAAGCAAGTTGCAATGCAAAGTCCCTTCTAGCACTAAATCTAAGATTCTATAGTTCTATGAGAAACAATACACATGACTAAAAAGCAATACCACAGTTGCCTGGAGGGAAAAACAACAACAAAACTTTTCCTAAGATTCTCGGCCCTCCACCCTCTTTTAACTGCTCTTCTAAGAAGAGCTCCCATCGCAGGTGGTAAATATTCTTGTAGAAATTTGCAGTGACAGGTGAAATAAAACAAAATGCATAGAACTGGCAGGAACTGTTTTAAAATTAGAGACTTCTCTAGGAAAGGTGACAGTTTCCTTCGTGGGGAAGCAATGAGTGTTATGTGAAAAGATGTAATCATTTGGGTGTCAGAATAGCCTGTCACTTGCTCCTCATATTCCCTATTTGCGAAACTTTGATTCCTCCTTCATTTGAACTGCTCTAGAATAATGCCTCAGCTATTGGTAACTTTGCTGAAATAAGAATCAAAATGAAATCAAACTAAATCAAGCTAAATGGAGCCACTGAGCACACTTACCTTATTGTGGAGTTATGAATTGAGTCCTCCTCCTACAAGTGACGGAAAACTGCCAGGGCCCAACTAGGAATTCATGCTTCAAAAAAGAACTGCCCAAGTGGTTATGTGCTCCAGAATTCCCTGCTCTCAGCCTTACTTCTAATTCTGGGTTATAGAGAGCTCTGAAAAGCTCTGATACAATATGTTGGTCCTGCAGTTGGGAGATATGGTTTCAACCACTGTCTCACATACTTGATACTTGTGTGACATTGAGTAAGAGACAAACTCTCTGGGCCTCTGTTTCCTTATCTGTAAAGTGAGAGGCAGACTATATTACTTCTGATGTCCCTTACAGTTCTAAATCTAGTATTCTATGATCTTACAAGTTCAATGGGATCCCATTGTGGCATGGTGAAAAGTGTTTGTAATTAAGTTCTCTTCCAAAAATATTTCTACCATCATTTGCATAATGATTTAAGTTTTGCAGATAGTTTTATAAATATTATGTCAAAAGGTGACATAGGTAGTAAGTACAAAAGCAAATTTTGAATTTAATTTCTTTTGAACTTAGCATCAAAGACCTGTGTTGACTTTTCTACTTCTGGATTTTTGATCAGACATGAATTCCTTCTATCCTGTGTTCCTAAAACATGTTTAATATTTCAGCATCCCAATGTTCATATCCTATCTTACATAAATTATCGCTGTATGTTTCTTACCTCCTTCACCAGACTATAAAGTCCTTGAAGGGGCAAGGGTGAAATATTTACATAAAACAAGAAAAAAAATAAAAACACTCATTTGGAGGAAAAAATATTCTAAATCGTTAGGGAAAATGAAAAAGAAACAGTAATTTCATATCTCAAATTATATTGTAAGACAGAGGAAGCACCAAAACTATTTGGTAAAATCTAAGTATTTGAAAAGCAGATGATAATTAGCACAGACCATTAGATCATGAAGACTCATAAACAAAACCCTCTGTCTCATAAACAAAACATATTGGGGAAGAAATCCTTATTTAACAAGAGTTGCTCGTGAATCGGTAAAGTAATTTGGCACAAAAATGAATTTATATGATCAGTTTATTATCAGTAAACTCAAAGTAGGTATACAAATATGATCTATATTTCAATGATTTCATCATTTATAAAATAGAAGACAGCAAGATCAGGTAATTTACACAGATGAGATGAGGTAGGATTATTATTTTTTGATTTTTAGGGAGGGGGGAAGGCAGGGCAATTGGTGTTAAGTGACTTGGTCAAGGTCACACAGCTAGTAAGTGTTCAGTGTCTGAGGCCAGATTTGAACTCAGGGCTGGTTCTCTATTCACCATGCCACTTAGTCACCCCAAGAGGAAGAATTCCTAGCCAAAATAGAAAAAGGTAAATCACAAAGGATAAATTGTAAATAAATAAAAGAATAAAAGGATAAGAAAAGAGAGATTCAAGAACTGTATTCACTAAACTTGAAGTTGGAAATGGACACAGTAGTTTCTGTTGATGAGCAAAGTAGTAGCCTGAAGAAGAAAAATTGAAGAAGTCACTCAGTGAATCAGCTAATTTGACCAAGACATTGTGCTTATTGATGTTTTAGTTAAAGACAACATGGACCAACTCAGTTTAGCAGCGAAGGAATATAATCAACATACAAGTAACATTCATCAAAGAAATTTTATTCACAGTTCCTGAAACAGAAAGAATAAATTAAAATGTACAGTTCCAGATTTTGAATTAACAAGGAGTTCACATGTTCCTTTAAGTCATACACCACCTTTGCAGGCTTCTGTGTGTTTTCATTTTATGCTGCTGAAAAAGAGTACTAGTGGGAGAGTCTGATCCAGGTTTATATATGAATCTTTATGTATTTATTATTCAGTTACTTGTTTAAATATGTAAATTTGTTATTATTTATTTTGTTTTATTGCTTGCAATAGTTATTTTTTGGATCTATATGTGTCATTATTGAGTGTAACTGGATATACAAATAGAAACATTGATGGGATTCCAGAATTTTAGAGTAGCAATGTGTATTTAGAGTGTAAGAACTTGCTGATGGTTCTTCTCTGAAAGTGTGAAAGTAGATTGGAATGAGAGAGTGAATAAGTGTACACATGTAATGGCAAGAAAAGTAGTATTTGGCTACTTTTTTCAGCTATTTAAGTGCCTTTGATCCTCACCTTTGATTGTGTCAATTCTTTGTTGGAAGCAGCATGCATTTGTGCTGCCCTTAATAAGACTAAGAGAATTTAGAGACCTTTTCTGACCTTAATACACCTAACATCATCACATGGAGTCCATGGTGGGAGAAGATTGTTGTAAGAGCAGGACTGGAAGGGTGGAACAGTAAGGAGCAGAGAAAATGAAAGCTCAAGCATGATATGGGACCAAGCAGAAGAGAGAGGGAGGATGTTTCTGATATCTGGCACTCTGCCTGACTTTTCTGTCTGTGTTGATGTTACTTTGTCAGAACAAAGCATTCTGTTTGTTGAAAGAGTACCACTTCTTACAGAAGTCCTGAAATAGGGTTTTACTGTTGTTTACAGAAGTCCTGAAAATTTACTCTTGGTTTGTGTTTGATTTCTTAGACAGAAGCTTTGTCTGTTGGTTTGGGTTACTTTGTCAGAAAGTGAATTGAGATGATAATGGCAACGTGGTAAATATTGTTGCACCTCTGTTAAGCCTAATATGTGTAAATATCATTGTAATTCTGGTAAGTTTTGTCTTCCTAGAAATAGAAACTAAGGATTTGGAGAGGAATAGTCTCTGAGGGCTGAGATATAGAATTGGAACAGAGAGCTGTCTGCTTCTGAATCCAGGTAAGAGTTGGGATCATGGAAGGGGAGCCATGAATTTTGGAAGTCAGCCTCAAGTCAAGATGAAAGAATACTTTACTTGGGTACTCAGTGCTGACTGATGATATTGTAACTTACTATGACCTAGGGACAGATAATGTTTGTACTTTCTGTTACCTCTTAAGGATGAATGGCTTAAGGATTATTGGAAACCAGCCTGGAGTCAAGATGAAAGAAAACTTGGTTTGGGTACTCTATATTGATTAAGGAGATTGTGGCTTACTGAATGATAGGTTTTGCTTAAGACCTCATGACCGGGGGTGGAGCCAAGATGGTGGTGTAGAAGCAGCAAGGACCTGCAGCCCCTACCCAGCCACCTAAAATACCCATAAAATGTGACACTAAACAAAATCTAGGACTCTCAAACTCACAAAAAGACCGAAAACACATCTCTCTCTGAAGGCAGCTTGGCATCAGGGGCTGATCGCAGGCCAGGAGCCGAGGCCAGTGCAGCCAGAAACCTAAACCATGGCCAGGCCTCAGGGCAGTCCAGGAGAGACCCAGCCAAGCCACACCCAGTCTACAAGACAGAAGATCTACCTCACCTCCTGCTACTCCACATCTATTAAGGAGTGAAAAACAAGGATTAGAGAAAGTTAGCACAGCAGGAAGGGCTCATCATGCAGGCCAGCAGGCAGGGAGCCAAGACCAGCCCAGCCTGAAAACCAAATCTGCGGCCAGACCCCACGACAATGGGGAGGAGGAGAACCTCCCAAGCCACAGCGTGAGTCTACTTCAGAAAAGATCTACTACACCTGGAGGAATCTTCACATCTAGCAAGCCAGAATTACAGGTTAGTGAAAGTGAAACATTGAAACTTAATTTGGGGGAAGAAAAGCAGTTGGGCCAATCTGCCCCGAGGGCAAGGAAGAAGTGGGAGAAAGGCAGGAACTGCTGTAACTGATGGCTGCACCCACTTGGCTGCTTCAGAGACCCTGGCCTGTGGACCCCACAGGGGGGCTGAATTGATTGATCAGGGACAAGTGCTCTTGCTTTGAGCAGCCTGGATCCAGATCCTGGTCTTGGGTGGTCGACCTGGGGTGCACTCTCAGCAAGCCAAAACCAGTGGGGGGGCTGCAACACCCCCTAATAGCTCTGGCAGCTGGGAAAACTCCAGGGATTTGGAACAGAGCTTTCCCCCTTGGAAGCAGAGTTCCACAAAGCTGAAAAAAAAAA
>JAQQSW010017423.1:0-11464 GCA_028646575.1 Pseudocheirus occidentalis | reverse complement strand
GAGCAGGGGAGGGGCTTTACAGTGGGATTGCTGTTATAGGGTTGGGGCAGGAGCAAGACGGGGAGAAAATGTGTAATTCAAAAAATGTAATGAAAATGAATAATGTAAACAAGTAAACAAATAAAAACTCAATTAAAAAAAGAAAAAAGTAGTACAGAAAAATGGTATATTTGAGCATAAAATATACTTATTAAACACGACAGTTAATAAAAAAAAATTTTTAAAAATCCAGACTCAGACACTTAACACTTGGGCAAGTCACTTAATTCCAATTGCCCTGCCTTCCCCCCTCCAAAAAAAGCAAAAAAGCCCATCTTGATTCAACTTAGCAGTCAGTCCCCAAGGGCTGTGTGCAGTCACTCGTGGTTATTGCCGTCTTTTTATTTAAATACAAAATATAGATGAGTCGAACAATTATGCATAAAGAAAAGAGGAACAAAGTCTGTTTTAGGTGATCAACCTCAGTCCCACAAAGATGGTCACATCATAGGTCTCACCATCAGCCATAAGTGTGCTCTCTCCATGACCCTAAAATTCCTTTTTCTGGTCTGAACCTTCTATTCTTCCATGTTCCTCTCTGTCTCAACTTCTCCCAAACCTATGTAGCACTTGAGGCCACATGTATCCCCTGACACATGTGCCCCGGCCACATGAGATCTTCCACTTACACATTTTCCCTAGTCACATGTATACCTTCCATGGATGTTCCCTGGTCACACCTTTTCTCCTAATGTGTTGTATGCACTATTTGTCATGTGGGAGTGTGCTCCCCTGTGTACGTTAGATACTTTTTGTTCCTGTCACCTTTTTGCTATGCTGTTTAAGTTTCTTTTTGTTTTGAATAATGTATCCTCTTGCTAACTGGTAAAAGTAAAATTATTGGTAGGAATTTGTGACCTGTGGTTTTTGAGTGGGTGCTAATGCACACACAGAGTGCTTTAAACCTAGAGGTAGCTTGGGGTGGACAGCAGAGCTCAGCTTGAGTGTGAATGCCCCAGGTGCTGTGTAGATTCTTTGTCTGCTTTCTGACTTCCTGTCCTTCTGCTCCATCCTTGATCTGAAACTACTCTAAGGTTACTGATGACTCTTAGCTCTGAATTCTCACCTGACTTGATCATTCTCTAGCTTTTGACGCTGGATATTTTCCCCATAGCTTCCAAGACACAGCTCGTCTCATTCTGTCCCTACCTGTCTGACCCATTCCTTCCCAATCTCCTTTGCAAGATCATCAGCAATCCCACTAAGTTTTAATGCCCCCTAAAGCTCTCTCCTGGGCCTTCTACTTTTCTCTCTATACAGCTCTCTTTTAATGTCTCATCAAGTTCCATGGGTTCAATTATCCTCTTTGGCAAGATGACACCCAAGTTTATATACTGTCCAAATCCCTTTCTCAACTTAACTCCCGTCTACATCTGTTTGTTGGACTCCTGTACCTATTGTCAAACAAGACTCAGCATATCCAGAACTCTAATCATCTTCTTTCTCCCTAAACCCACCCTCTTCTCCAAATTTACACATTTCTGATGATAGGAAGGGCAGAATGGAACTGTCAAACTTTACCATACATTTCCGCAGCTATTCCCATCTCTCACATACAGAATATGGCATAACTCAAGGTGGTTTACGCCACTGTCATATTGGTGCCAACACTGGCACTGACTCTCTGTAAGGAGTCCCAGAGTAGCAGATAGAGTTTGGATATGGAGTCAGGAAGACCCAAGTTCCAGTCTCACTTTTAATACTTATGGTGTTAAAGCCATGAGCAAGTCACTCAGCCTCTCTGAGACTTCCTCATCTGCAAAATTAGAATATTTAGAATATCTGCCTCACAGGGTTATTGCAAGGCTCAAATGAGTTTAAATCACTATACAGACATTGGTTATTCCAGTCCCAAAGCTCATCACCTTAGTCATTGTTCACTCTTCCATCTTTCTTACACCCCACATCCAATCACTGCCAAGTTTTGTCAATTTTATCTTTTTTTTTTTGCTTTTTTTTTTTGGAGGGCAATTGGGGTTAAGTGACTTGCCCAAAGTCACACGGCTAGTTTTTGTGTCAAGTGTCTGAGGCCAGATTTGAACTCACATTCTCTTGAGTCCAGGGTTGGTGCTCTATTCACTGTGCCACTTCGCCACCCCATGTCAATTTTATCTTAACCATATCTCTCACAGCTGTTCACTTCTCTCTACTCCTTTGGCTACTAGTCTAACAAACCTTCATCACCTCTCTCTTAGACCATTATAATAGTTTTCTAAGTGGTTTCCTTACCTCCAGTCTTCTTTCTCCTAAACCATCCTCTGTGCAGCTAGCTAATTAATGTTTCTAAAACGTAGTCCTTATTACCTCATCCCCTTGCTCAAAAACCTTCCGTGGCTCCCTATTGTCTCCAGGCTAAAACAGAAACATCTTAGGCTGGAACTTAAGCTTTCTACTATCTGACTCAGAAAAATACCTTTCCAGACTTATTTCATATTATTCTGCTTGATATCCCTATGATCCAACCAAATTGACTTGTTGCCTGAATTGGTTCCCTGTATTCTACTTCCCATTTCCAAGCTTTTTCATAGGTGGTCTCTCCCATACCTAGAACAGATTTCCTCCTTGCCTTGGCCTCTTAGCTTTCTTTATGGTTGAGCTCAGAAGCCATGTCTTCTGAAGTCTTTCCTGATTTCCATCAGTTGTTGGTACTTTCTCCTACTTCAAAACAGTTTGCATTTGCTTTTCTATATAGAAATCAGTCAGTAGGCATTTATTAAGGACCTAAAATGTGTCAGACGTTGTGCTAAGTGTCTAGCACTTAGCTGTATCCCTTTGGTAGAGTATAAGTTCCTTGAGATCAGGAATTCTTTCATGTTTGTCTCTAGATGTCTAGTGCTTGATGTCTAGTGCCTTGTACATGGTACATGCTTAATAAACATTTATTGAGTTGACTTAAATGGTTCTCAGTGTGTCTTCTCTGTTCTGGATAACTTTGTCCAGTCAGGTCCTTGGAGTTGGGGTGGTGAGTGAAAGGGGCCCTGACTATCAAGTCCTCTAGAGGACTAGCTATATGACTTTGGGGAAGCTACTTTACTGCCTAAATTTCCTTATATGTAAAATGAATTGACTAGATTTTTGTTGTTGTTCAGTCACGTCTAAGTCTTTGTCATCCCATTTTGGGGTTTTGGGACCAGATTAGATGATCCAGTTTATTAGTGTGGAGAGAACAATTCACTCTCCTCATCCAGTCTTCCCTTAGGCCTAGTTACCTTTGGCTGAATCAACTCCAAAACAATTAGTCTGTAAAGTCTCAGACTTAATCATCATAGACAACCTGACTGAACACCAAAAATGGATCTTGCCAGGCTTCTTGACAAAGAGCACAATAGTTTCCCTTCCTCTTCCATGCCAACTTTAATATGCTCTGTCGAAGATGCTTTTACCCTACTGCTGATTCATTAAGAGCCCATGCATGAGTTTTAGGTATGTTGTTGTCTTATATTGCACGAAAGTCAAAGAGCATCACTATGATGGATCTGTTATCCCACTGATGTGGATGGGCCCTCTCATCCTCTGTCCTCCATCAATCCTCCGTGTGAGGCTCACCCAAGGAAAGGGGCCTAAAACTGCTGATACCATGTGACTACCAGTGGGTCACATGGACTGTTGATCAGTTAACCCTTCCTCTCACCTCCTGACCAGTCTACCTTCTTTTCTAGCAATACATCTCTGCAATGACACGTCTTCCCTTGTTACTTGTGCACAATTCTTGGTCGGCCATTTGTTTCACCGAGTCTCACGTCTTTCCGTTTTCCTCGAGGGGACCTGCAATTTTAGTACTTCGAAGCCTGTGGGTTGCTATGACTCAACCATACAGTATCTCTGGAAGAAAAATGTTTTTTGGTTTCTTTTCAAATGTGGGCATTGGTTTCAGAGAACAGCATAAGGCCCATTAAACACACTTACACAGTTTCCCAAAGGCTAGTCTACTCTCCTCTTGCTGTTCAGTTCATGGTCCTGCTCATCATCCATGTAGTGTGTACCCAAAATATTATGTACTGTTGGATCAACTCTACTTGATATCATAGTTAATTATCTAATAGGCATTTTTTATCCAGTTGTTTCTTCCCGTGTGAATAGTTAGACTGAAATCTTTTGAGGGACTAAAGGTCTCTTGTTGGAAGCTCTCCAACATTATAGAACTTGATGCAATGTCACCATGATGTCAATCAATCAATAAGCAGTTATTAGTGCCTGCTGTGTGTCTGGCACTGTGCTAAGCACTGAACGGTATACACAAAGACTAAAATCTGGAAGTCTTCAGCATCTATAGGGATTCCTTCCTCCCTTTGGACTTGGTGCTAGACATCCATCATCATAGTGCCAAGCAACTTTGCTGAGTGTCGTCTCCCTGTGTTATGCCTTGCTTGTTATTAATAATTAGAAGGACATCAAAGAAAGTTACCTCTGTTGCTCCATCTTGCAAGGAATCTCAGATGATTCTGACATATGCATGGTAGACACCATGTCAGAAGAGAGCCTTTAAGGCCTACAAAATCAAATGGTTTTTTAAAAAGAATAATATATTTAATTAATTAAAAACAAACTCATTCAGTTCATAATAACATTTTCTCCCTTCATGCTTTCTTTAAATGGAAAACTATGAGGATTTATGTGCCTGAGTTACATTTGGGTTAACCACCTCTACTTAATTAAGAGAAAACCTGGGTGACAAGAGATAGCAGCATCAAAGGCGAACTGGGAAAGAGAATCCCCTGAAATGCAAAAAGGCTTTTTGAAAGATCCAGAGGGAAATGAAGCAAACACCAAGGATTTTGCCAACCTTTCAACAGGGTACAGTGGATGGCCTTCGCCATTTTTCCATACCTTGAAGCAGATGGGCAGGGATCTCCCAAAGGTTTCAGTTTTCATTGCTAAGATTTAATAGTCCCTTAGGGTTGCCTTGGGACATCTTGCTTACCTCCTTTCACTCTGCTAGAAATGGATGCCTTTAAATGGGGCAGCTTGAAATGGGCAGAATCCAGAGCTTCACTGACTGCAGAGGTGAAATCCAAGAAAGCTCAGGGGCCTGCCAGCTTCAGTAATTTCATTGCTAAAGCCTGTTTGAGCCCCTGGGAAGCCTTCATTCCTCTTTGGGGAGGGGGGCACAATCCTTTGGTTTTCTTTTTATCTAGAAAAGTTCAGTTTGAATCTTGTGAGGAAGATGGGTCACTTCATTCTTGCCACGCAGTCAGGGGGCATGGAGGAGAGAGTTCTTAGTTTTCTTTGGGGAGGTTACCCACACATGGCTGGGTCTCAGGGCATTTCTAATTCACCTTTATCAAGGCCAGTACCAGATGGAGGAGCACAACTCTGACCCAAAGAACGGGCAGCTCAGGCGTTCTGTGTAGACTTTATTTTTATAGGGCTTTAGTAGAACACCATATCCTCAGTAGACCTTTGATAAGTGCTGGCTGATGAAAAGGACTTATAGAGGAGTTATGTGACCTCTGTTAGAGCCCGAGGCCCCGTAATGAGTAACCAGTAGAACAGAGTTGGGAGCCACAGTGCCAGATTTCTAGCTTATGGCCCAAACCACAAAGCTCAGTTCACCTCTAAGGTTAAGTTTTCTTTCAAGTTCCCTAAAAGGAGGTCAGACTGGTCTGCTGCTCCCTGCTAAGAATAAGCTCTTATTAAAAAGAGTTACAGGACTCTCAGCTAGCAGTTTTTCATGGTAGGTATGGCCCCCAAAGGCAAAAAAGGGACCACAATCACAGCTTGGCTTGACCCACCCCTTGGTGGTCTGTAGTCTTGGAACATGTTGTGAAGGTCAAATCCTGTACTGCTCATCCAGAACAGCCACCGTCACAGGAGACTGGCAGGGAACTCAGCCCCTCTGGTCTCCAGGCTCTGGTCACCATGACAACAAGCCCATCTCACTGTGACCCAAGGATTCAACAAGGCTTACATACCTAGAGACCTGTTTAAACAGCCACTCGTGAGGGGCCCCACTACAAAATGGACATCCCAGAGTGGAGCAGGGCCTTGTCCGACAAAACCTGGCCAAAAATGTGCCCTGTTAATCATCCTTGTGGACTCGTAACCTGTGCCTCAAAGGGGATGCAAAGTAGGGAATGATTTTTGGGTTACAGCTGCTTTGGGTCATTATACACTTGGCCCACATTTTTACATTCTTCTTCTTCTTCTTCTTCTTCTTCTTCTTCTTCTTCTCCTTCTTCTTCTCCTTCTCCTTCTTCTTCTTCTTCTTCTTTTTCTTCTTCTTCTTCTTCTTCTTCTCCTTCTCCTTCTTCTTCTTCTTCTTCTTCTTCTTCTTCTTCTTCTTCTTCTACTTCTTCTCTCTCCCCCTCCTTTTGTTTCTTTCTTTTCTTTGTCCTTTTCTCTGTTTCTCTCTCCCTCTTTCCCTATTTCTCTCTTCCTTTCTCTCTCTCTCTGTTTCTCTCTCTCTCTTCTCCCTCTCTACACACACACACACACACACACACACACACAACTAAACTCTTACCTGATCATACAGACATGTACAAACTCTTTATCTGCACCTCGGGGTTTTATATGCACATCCAGCTCACAGACTGATATTCATTAAGCACAAAAATTGTGCCAATAACAAGCATGCCTTTAACAAACTAGAAGTCTGGATGTAAACTAGGCAAAGATATTCACAGGCAGGCAGATGGTCAACTCATTGACCAGGGAGAAGTGCAGGCTAATAAGTCATAGCTGGGAGCTATGAGAGCTCGTCTTATGCATTATCCATAACTCCATCTCTGATTTCCAGTGCCTTCCCTGCTTCCTGAGATTCAAGGCTTCAGGTAGATGCTAAGAAATACTTCGGACCATGGGCTTTGGAGCTAGAAAGGACTTTATGGATCATCTTCTCCAAGCTCCTCGTTTGTTTGTGATAATGGAGTTGGGCAGACTGGGATTATTACTTCTTTATTCTAAAGGAATAAATCTCTTTAAACACAGAGCTTACGTGTCATAGGATCATAGAATGTCAGAACTGGAGAAAACCTTGAAGATCATTTTGTCAACTTTACAGATTGGGAAACTGAGGCTCAGAAACATTGTTTCTCAAAAACCCAATGCTTATCAAATTGAATTAAGTGACTTGCCATAACCTTTGTCATATTAGGCCCCTCCTTTTCACTCACACAGTCACCTGGTTCAGTTCCTCATCATTTCTCAAACTCAGCTTGTCATTCAAAGACTTTTTTACTTTCCAGCTACACCCTACCTCCCAGGTTACTGTCCTTCAAAGGCCCCTTTTCATTCATAATCCATGTTCTAACCAAACTGGCCTACTTTCGCCTTTGCTGGAATAGTGCATTCCCATTTCCTATGTCTGTGCCTGTACATTATCTGTTCTCCGTATCTGGGATCCATTCCTTCCTCACTTCTGCCTTTCTGAAACCCTAGTTTCATTCAAGGCAACTCAGGCCACCTCTTTACTCCCCCAGCTCTCTTCATCTTCCAGTTATCCTGTATTTATTTTTGTTACTTATATTATCAGTGTTGCATCTCTCATTGGTAGAATAAAAGCTCTTCAAGGAAAGGAACTGTTTTGTTTGGTCTTTATTCCTCAGCACATAACACAGTGCCTTGCATGTAATACGTGCTTAACAAATACGTGTTGAGTTTCATTACAGGGATGCTGCAGGTCCCACATCTAAACCAATGTCTTCTGACTCAGAGGTCTATGTTTTCCCCATTATTGTATTTTTTATTTCCACTACTAAATGAGGCTCATACCATTGGAATCTGGACAATTAGAGGAATGATGGGGATAAGATGGAAGTCCACGAGGGTAAACATTGGAAAAAATCCACTCACGACAAAAAGCTGGAAATGAAAGGGGTATCCATCAGTTAGAGAATAAATTGTGGCATATGAATTGAATGGAAAAATATTGTACCATAAGAAATTATGAAGGGGATGGTTTGGGAGAAATTGGGAAGACTTGTATGAACTGATGCAAGGTGAAGTGAGCAGAACCAGGAGAGCAATTTGTACAATCACAAAAATAGTGTAAAAATAGAAAACTTCGAAAGACTCTGATCTGACTTTGAAAAACTCTGATCAATGTAGTGACCAAGCACAATTCCAGGAGACCTGATGAAGCAGGCCAGCCATCTCCTGACAGAGCGGTGATAGACTCAAGATACATAAAGAAACGCACATTTTTGGGCACAGCCAATAAAGAAATTTGTTTTGCTTAACTATGCATATCTGTTATAAGCGTTTTTTTTTTCAATTAAGGGAGGAAATGGTAGGGAGAGATGTTTAATTGAAAATAAAGAAAATGAAAAATGTGCTCATCTACTGCCCAAGGAAAGTGAAGTTTTATTCCATGCTAACAGGTATGGCTGACAGTTGGTTTCTGAGCCCTGATGCTTGAGTTCTCATCCATGTAGACTTGCCAGTTTCCCTGAGTTTCTCTGTTTGAGAATGTTTTAGCAGTTGGTGAGACCTTTTAACTGCCTTAGTTACTAAGTTGCTAGTTACTAACTATAGATACAATGGTTAGAAAGTGTTTTTGCACACTTCATTTTTCTCCTTCACTTCCATGTCTCCTCAGAGTCCTGTGGACTGCAAAGAATTTGACATGGTAATTGTTCATCTATGTGGAAAGGCTCCTTCCATCAGGCTTTTGCACTAATGGACTTTCACCTCACTCACACAGATTGCTGGGGCTCTGGGGGTAGAAAGGCTGGAGTGGAAATGATTTCTTTTGAGATTTTAGAGGCAAGTGAGATTTTTTTCACCTTTCTGAAAGTCACTCAGTTGAGAAAGAAAGGAGAGAAAGAAAAGGGAGGTAGGGAGGGGGAGGGGGAAAGGGACAGGGAAAGAGAGAGAGGAAGGGAGGGAATGGGGGAGAGAGAGAGAGAGGAAGAGAGAGAGAGAGAGAGAGAAAGAAAGAAAAAGAGAGTGGAAGGAGTGAGAGAGGAAGGAAATAAGAAAGGAAAGATGTAAACTAAAGGGAGTAAAGGGGAGAAGGATGAAAAGAATAAAGGAAGAATGGAAAGAGCAAGAAAAAGAGGAAGAGAGGGGAAAGGAAGAGAGAGAAAGAAAGGGAAGAAAAAGGAAAGAGAGAAGGGAAAGAGAGAGAAGGGAAAAAGAGAGGGAGGAAGAGAGAGAGAGAGAGAGAGAGAGAGAGAGAGAGAGAGAGAGAGAGAGAGAGAGAGAATACACTTGTAGAACTGACAATGGGAGCCAATTATAATTTGAATGACCTGGCATGACATGTCAGGTCCCTGGAAGTGAACAGAGAATGAAGATGAGGTTTCCTTGCAGTGAGCTACTCTAGGAACCTCATAATTATTCAGGGCTCAGGTTCTGAAGAGATTAGAATTTGAGGGGAAAGAAAAGTTGTGAGGAAATGCAAGTAATGCAGAGGTCTCTAATGTGGTGACTTGCCCATAGCAGTATAGTAGTTAGAGACCTGGACTTGGAGTGAGGAAGACTTGGTTCAAGTACTATTTTAGATCCTACCTCTGTTATATTGGGTAAGTCAGTCTTTTTGAGCCTCAATTTCCTCTCCAATAAAATGGGGGTGTTATCTACCTTCAAGTATTTGAAATGAAGGCCACTTTAAAAAAATACCTCTTTTAATCTTTTCTATTTTGAGTATTTTGTAGATATTCATCTATTTCCTTTAAATTCTCAGTTCTGCTAGCGTATGGTTGTATATAAGTTCCAATAACTTTTTTATTTCTTACTGTTTGTTTTTTATATTGGGAAGTCTTGCCTAGAGTCATGGATTTAGATCAGGAAGGGACCTTTAAAGCTCACCTACTATAAAAGTTCTCATTTTATAGATAAAGAATTGAAGTTCAGGAAAGTGAACTAACTTGCCCTGTCCCCCCAGCAGCAAGCAGCATTGCTAGGATTTGAACCCAGGTCTTCCATCTCCAAATTCAGTGTTTTTTCACTGTACCATGCTGTACCATCTCCTTTAGATGATACCACATTAATTCTGCGTGTCCCCAAAGTTTTAATGAAGCTTAAAACTGCACTAAGACTTTGGGAACACCCTGTCGTCTGAATCATACCATTCAGCCTGTATTCATGCAGTCTGATACTGTTCATTAAGCATTTGATATTTGTCAGTCTTGTCTAGATTGTAGACTTCTTGGGGACAGGAACCAGCACTCTATCCATTGTGCCACCCAGTGACCATATAGCACTTTGTAAAATTTAATGTCCTAAATAAATAATAATAGCTAGTATTTATATAAGCAAAGCACTTTACACACATTAACTCATTTGATCCTAAGGGGCAGCTAGGTGGCACGGTGAATAGAATGCCCACCCTGGAGTCAGGAGCACCTGAGTTCAAATTTTGCTTCACACACTAACACAAAAACTAGCCGTGTGACCTTGGGCAAGTTACTTAACTCTAATTACCCTGTCTTCCCCCCTTCAAAAAGCAAAAAAACAAAAACCAACTCATTTGATCCTCAGAACAATCTTGTAAGGTACATGTAGGTGCTTATTTTTTCCATTTTACAGATGAGGAAAGTGAGGTACAGAGAGGTCCAGTGACATGCTCAGGGTCATACAACTGAGTAAGTCTGAGGAAGGAATTGAACTCAGATCTTTCTGATTTCAAGTTCCTGGGACCTATCCACCATACCATCTAGCTGCCTAACAATTATTATCATGTTATAGAGATTATTATAAATGTCAGTTATTATCATTGATTGAAGGACTAAAACTGCAGTACATTAATATAATGGAATAGAGTTGTGCAGTAAGAAATGTCAGAGAACAATGAGAAGATGTCCATGAACTGATAAAGAGTAAAGCAAGCAGAACCAGAAGAAAAACATACAATGATGACTAGAATAATACAATTGAAAATGTCAGCTGGACACAAAAGGACATAAAAAGAAACCCAGTTCTCAGGAACAATCTTGGGCCTGGAGAATCAATTATGAAAGCAGGAGACTACTTTATTGAATACTTCCTACATGCAAGTCCCTAGAGGACTTTATACAGGAGCTAATTTCCCATTTTCCAGTGTGGGTCAGAAGAAAAAAAATTGTTTTTTTTTTTAATTTATTGACTTGTTTATTTACTTTTAGTTTACAAGATTCAGTTACAGAATCACTTGAGTTTCAGATTTTCTCCCTTCCTTTCCCCCTGACCCCCATGGTGGTGTACAATCATGTATGAGATCTGCAAACACTTTCACATTGTACAATAGTCTGGTTGGATAGAAGTGTTGTAACCAATGGAGCGAATAATTGGAGGGGGTGGAAGAAAAGAAACAAACCAAACATGGAAAAGAACAATAGCATGTGTTGCTTCAGTCTCCATTTAAACTCTGGTCTTTCTAGATCTTTCTCTGAGTGTAGATATCTCCTTCCTTTCTCGGACTTGTAGAGTTGTCTTTCAACTGGGCATTGCTGAGAAGAGTCCAGTTTATCAAGGTTGGTCATCACGCATATGATGTATCTGT
>JAQQSW010017422.1:0-11464 GCA_028646575.1 Pseudocheirus occidentalis | reverse complement strand
ATTCTTAGTTTCAGTTTCAGGCTGGATGGGAGAACTGATGGAGAACCTGAGGCCAGAGGCCCCATTTTCCATTCTCTAGGATTAGAGGTGATTACAAGTTGCTATAAATTAAAAAAAAAGAGCAGGCAAAGGAGAAAAAAATCCAACTTCAGAAAGTTACTATGAGAATAAAGAAGGCCAGGGTACATCTTAAGGGGAAGATACTGAAGAAAAAAAGTCTCTCCTACTTGAAAGAGTAATGTCAAATGGTTACCTTCCTGAAAAGAATTCATAGAAGAACTTTAAAAAGACTTTAAAAATTTAAAGAAAGAGATTTAGGAATTAAAGAAGATAAGAACAAGCCAACATAAACAAGAAGATTATGAAAAGAAAGTCAACCAACTAGAAAAGGAGATCCATAGATTCATATTAAAGTATAAATGTATATATGAGTATGATTATAGATATCTAAGTATATACTATATATGTGTGTATAAGTGTATTTTATAAGTGCATATGTAAGCATATATATAATGTATTCATTACACATGTGACTTTACAGACATGTATATAATATACAAATACACACATATAGAACACACAGACACACACACATATCCATGCTTAATTGAAGCCTTCTTGGTGGAATGGGGAGAAATGGGGGCCAGGGAGAAAAGCAAAAAGTGAACAGCAGAGGGCAAAAAGAATCTTACAAGGAAGCAAAGATAAACAATTCTGAATACAATGTGTAGTATTCATTTTATGGGAATTCTTAAAATGGTAATTTATTGCTGTGTGTTTTGAATCCTCTTATGCTCTGCTGTGCATATGGCAATGCTTTCTTTTCTTTTCTTATTTTATATTTGTTTTAGTATTTAAGATCTTAATTTTTTGTTTATTCATTATGTATTTTAGTATTTAACTTTAAAATAAATAAAAGTTTAAAATAATAAATAAAAAATAAAATTAAAAACAGTTTTTAGTGGTGCTAAGAAAGATATATATATATTCCTTATTAATTCTGTTTAGAAAATAATATAGCTTTTACTTTTTCCTTTCTTTGGAAACTTGTTCAATTCTATATTTTTCTTAATTTTTCTTTATTTTGTCTAAAACTGAGAGAAGAACCTTAATATACTCTGTTTTATTTTACTAATTACTTTTTTCTTCTATAAATTAGTTTGTTTTTTCTACATACATTTAGATTTAAAGACATTTGAGCATATAAACTTAATATTGATATTTGTTTGTTATCTATGGATCCTTTCAACTAGTTTATGTTTTATAGTTTAGCTTTATCATAATTGCTGCTTTTTGAGATTCACTCATACATAATAGATATTGTTAAAGCCCCTCATTTTCAATCTGTGTATATGTTCCATTTTTGGTTGTGTTTCTTTTAAATAATAGATCATGAAATTTAATTTTCTTATCTAATTTGTTTTATTTTATTTTTTATTAATTGACATCTAAGGTTGAGTTGGTCATATATTTAAATAAAAAATATATATGTATAAATATACATATGTGCATAAACATGCATATGTATTGTAAGGCCAAGCACAAGCAGCTTTCCAGAGGACTGGTTCTGATTACACAGTATAGTGAAGTCCATTTTTGTTTTTCAGCAGTAAAGCAAAACATTCACAGAAACCAAAGTACAGCATTCACAATATTATAACATAACAACTTATCCCTAAAGCGGCCACATAGTTTTAAACAAAATATATCATTCAATAAATCTTTAACTCAATCATCTTTAAGGAGGAAGTCTCCTTAAGGGACACAAAGTACAAAGGTCAAAGTTCTCCACCCACCCCTAGATCACATTGTGTTAATCTCTCAGTCAAAAAGTCTTCTTTATTCTTGATTGGAGATTAGTTTCCAATCATCTTTAACTCCATCATCCTTAAAAGGCACAATGTACAGAGCACAAAGTCCTCCTAACCCTAGACAACAGTAAATCATGATCTCAGTTAGCATTGAGTACTCAAATAGAGGTCTTTTCATCTTGACATGATGCTGGCTCCCAAATTCAATGGTCCTGTTCCATGGGTCCAGCTCCTGCCTGAATCTATCCAACTGTCCCCTGGATTCAAAGGTAGGCAGCTCTCAACTCCTCATCCATCTCCTTGTCCAGCTCTTCATCCAATTTCTGTTCCATATTGAAGCTCACAGTGTTCAGTCCACCTCAAGTCCTTTACAGTTTCTGGTTTGGGAAAGACAAAGCTCAACAGATCTGCAAAAACATTCATACACATTGCTGCCACCATCATCAATTCACTATCTGCCTGTGAAATCAACACAGACCCACCAGCAGGGTCTGAGAACTCAGGACCTCTGAAACTATCCTCCAGAACTTCTATAAACAGACATTAAGAATAACCTCTTTCAGGGCTTCCAGTAAGGTCACAGGGATTCTGTATAAAGTGTCACAAACAAAAATCAACACAGACAGAACAGAAAAACAGAGTGCCTGGCCTCCACAACCATTCCCCTTATCAGTTTGGCTCTCTCCCAGCTTGGGCTTCCCGTTATATATGGTCATTAGCTCTTCCCTGTTCTGCCCCTTCCTGCTGCATCAGCAAGTTCTTCCCACTGTGGGTTTCACAAGTTCTGTTTCTTAACAAAGGCTTGATATAAGCATGGCAAGGCTCAAAAGAAACTTGAACTGAAACTTGAACATGTGTATACACATATACAGGTGTATGTGTACATATACACATATAGAGGAGCAGCTAGGTGGTGCAGTAGATAGAACCCTCAGCCTAGAGTCATGAAAACCCGAGTTAAATTTGATCTTAGATATTTGCTATCTGTGTCTCTGTGGGCACATCACTTAACATCTGTTGCGTCGGTTTCCTCATGTATAAAATGGAGATAATAATATTATATACTATAGTTGTTCTGAGTATCAAATTAGATAATAATTGTAAAGCACAATACCTGGCACATAATAAACAGGATATAGATGTTATTATTGAATATATATGTTTATATGTATATATATATATATACACATACATACATATACACATATATATATATGATTTTTCCCCTCTTCTTATATAGAGTACTTTGTCTCTTCAATTGTTTTTTGCTTATTTTACTTAAAGTAACTCTTTTCCCACAGACTCTCTTGTATTCATCCAGAAGCCCCCTTTCCATAATTTTGAAGTTATAAGTTATATAACAAAAGTTATAACTTACTTTTCTTTTCTTCCTTTGATCTAATTATCTACTTTTTTCTCTCCTTTTTCCACTTCATTTAGTAGTCAAGTATGATACCTCTTTTCCTCCTGCCCTTCACCTTCTTTTATATATTAGGTGGTTTTTCTTTTTTTAAAAATTATTTTATACACCTGGTTTTTGAAAAGGATTTTTTTCTCTCATGTTCTTAATTTATTAAGATTTTTCTTTGACACCTTGTCCTTGTCCTTTTTTATTTATTCTTATATCTCCCGTGGAATTAAAGCTTCAAAGATACCTTATTTATGTACTTATATATTTAATTCTCTATCTATCTATTGGTTAATGGATCTAGGACACAAAGGTCACAAAAGCCTAGGATTATATGATAGAGAGAAACAAATAATTGACCTTGTCATCATAAACATTAATGGGATAAACTCAGCAACAATAATAACTAGTATTTACACAAGTAAAATTCTGTGGCTGTATTCTTAAGAAAGAAAAGAAGCATTAATCCAATGCCTACTACATGCCAACAATAATGTCGAGTACTTTAAAATATTATATCCTTTCATTATCATAACAAACTTGGAAGGGAGGTAGTATTACTATCTGTATTTTTCAGGTAAGGAAACTGAGGCAGACAGAGGACTTGGTCAGGATCACACAGCTAACAAATATCTAAAACTAAACATGAATTCAGGTCTCTTTTACTCCATACCCAAAACTCTATTTACTAAATCAGATTCCTCTAAGGAGAAGAGAGTAGAAGAATGGTTGGAATCTACCCATATGTTATTCATAAGTAATACACATACTTAAAGGATAGTGACATAATTTATTCTGAGTTAGGTTAACCTCAAAATAGGAAAGATATCAACTACGATTTTAGATACAGAACATAAAAATAGCTATATTTAAAAAACAAGAGAAAGTACTTCTTGCTTACATATACACTATAGAAGGAAATAATAGCAACCCCTAATACACACACACACACACACACACACACACTACTAATGATGGTTACAATGATGATAATGATGTTTAAGGTTTGCAAAGCATGCTGCACTTATTTTAATACCTCTAAACACTTTAATCAGCAAAAAGAGAGGAAGAACAGACGAATGAATTAGGTCCCCATCAAAATGAAGCTAGAAGAAAAAATAGGAAAACTAAACACAGAAATAGAAATTCCAAATATCAGATAAAAACAACTTAAAAGCAAGAAGCAGATTAAAAAGTAAATTAAATTAGGAGATATTTTTAAACTACTAAAACACAAGAAATGTAGTCTGTTCAGATACATGCTAGATGAGAAAGTAGATCATCATACAAAGGTGTTTGTGGAAGAGGAAGTAAGTCAATGGAATTGTGATATATATATATCCTCATTATACTCTGCAGGTCAGTTGGCAAAGCCATCTGCTATAAGTGTAGCACTTCTACTACAGGCCTGAGAAGAGATTGAAAAGTTCCTATGGGACATGGTATAGAGAAAGATCACTATCTCTGGAGCTAGATGACATAGAAATAAATCTTGGACCAAGATTATTGCTTACTAACATTAATTACTACTTAATGGCATATTCATTAAGATCACACAGGACTATAGGCAAGTTATTTCACATTTATTTCTATCCTTTTAGAGGATGTATGTTGGAGTGGGTTAGAGAACTTGGAATTGAGTGAGAAGGATGCAGATTCAAGTCCTGCCTCTGAAACGTATTATCATCATGGCATTTGGCATTCCACCTAAGCCCTAATATTTGTTTTTGACAATTTCCAATATCAATTATTCATCATAGAGAAACCTGTGAAATAAAAAAAAACATAAATGCATGTTTTAAGACCAGTCTCTTTTTTTCTTTTATAGTGTTTCAGTGTAAAATCATAGGGTCAGAGGCTTAGGATCAAGAACCGTATGGAACTTTAGAGATCATCAGTCAAAAATTGAAAACTATATTTCATCCCAGGGTGCTTTTTGAAATAAAGAGGGTGAACACTTCCCACCTATTCCTCCAACCATCTGAGGACATTTTAACTACGTAGTCAGTATGAAGAGTTAAAGGAAGACATTCCTTCATTCCTTCCCACTCCTGGAAGATCAGAAAAAGTTTTTGTTAGGAAACGACTCTAGATTATAGTCTTCATCTCTAACCCACCACATTTTTCCAGGAAACATTTCATTGTATTCTCAAATCAAAAAGCTTTGTTCCTGTCTTGAAAAGAGGGGAAGAAGAGGTATAGATGAATAGAGAAAGAACATTTTCTTCTGTGTCCTCAAAGCAATTGAAAGTTTTATCTTCTCAGCCTTTCAGTTCTAACTACTAAAATGCTTAATAAATGTAATGTCTGGTACCATTAACTCCCATAAGTCCTTGTATGGGAATTCAGTTGTTCTTCATTTAACATGTCAGGCTGGAAACAGGCCACTGAACAGAACTAGCTCTTTGGTTCACCCTGTCAGTTGTATCAACCTATAATTCTATCTGCAATTCCACCTAACAAAGTGAGATAAATCATGCTGAAAATATAATTTGTATAACTCTTAACCATTTGATTACTTGGAAGGTATTAATTACAATTTCGATGAAAAGTCCCCAAATGAGGTATTATGCCTTCAGGAGAAACTGGGATTATGAGTTCTTGTAGATACATTATTTTGTTCTTTATTTGTGCAATGAAAGGCAAAAAAAATTGTCCCTCAACATATACTAGGATTTGAGTTATGAATGCAAAATAAATATGTTTTTAAAACAGTACTCATAGACTCTTCCAATAAGGGCTTTGGCAATCATGATTTCCTGTCCAGTTCATCTGTTTTGTGCTATTGGGAAAAAAAATGAATTTTACTTTAAGTAGTCCTTTTTTGAACATAGCATATTTTTTTTGCTCCTTTTTTTTTGGAGGGGGAAGGTAGGGCAATTGGAGTTAAGTGTCTTACCCAAGGTCACATGGCTAGGTTTGTGTTAAGTGTCTGAGATCAGATTTGAACTCAGGTCGTCCTGACTCCAGGGCCAGTGCTCTATTCATTGCATCACCTAGCTGCCCCATCCAATAAACTTTTTAGCCAAAAAAGGTAAAGAGCTTAGAATACTGATGCTTTGGTTTTAATATAGATAAAGACTTGTGATTTCATCAATATTTTGGAACTCCCACTACGGAAAATTCCTAGAGCAAAGCCAATGATGAATGATCTACAACTCATATTCTTAGAAAGTTACCTAGGGCCTCAGGGAGGTAGATATTAGTACTATTCAGATTTTACAGAGGAGGGAACTGACACAGACAGAAGTTATGTTGACTTGCTCAGGGTCAAAGATCGAATATATATGAGGCAGTATTAAAATTCAGCTTTTCTTGAGTCCAAGCCCAGCCCTCTATCCATTGTGGCACTTAGAGTAAAAGAGTAGTCACCCTATCTAGTTTATCTGCTTCTCAAGTTCTACTGCAGGTTTCTGGAGGAAGTTGCAAAACTGTGCTGATTGAGTCACTTGAAAAGGTATGTTATCTAATCTTATGTGAGCCCTCCTTACTCCCTACTAATCCTTTGACTTTTCCCAGATCAATTTTCTTACTAATGAAAATGATCATTTGAAGCACTTTTTCTTTTGTTGATCTCATCAGCTGTCATAGCTTTAAAATCACTTATATGCGTTTAGCTACCAAATCTAAATATCCAGATAGCTTTCTCCTGAATGCTAGTTTCACACAAATAATTGTCTATTTGACATTTCTACCTGCATATTTCATAGGTCTCTGAAAATCAGCATGTCCCAAAGATAAGTTATCATTGCTCTCCTAAATCTACCTCTCCTTATAACTTTCCTGCTTCTGAGAAAGGATACCCTCATTCTTCTAATCACCCTAGTTTTTTTTTAATTCTTTTTTTTTGGGGGGGAAGGCAGTTGGGGTTAAGTGACTTGCCCAGGGTCACACGGCTAGTTTTTGTGTTAAGTGTCTGAGGCCAGATTTGAACTCAGGTACTCCTGACTCCAGGGCCGGTGCTCTACTAACTGCGCCACCTAGCCGCCCCCATCACCCTAGTTTTTAACCAAGAATTCTTCGCTCTCACTAATTGTCATTTTCTAATCACTTGTCAGTCTTGTTCTCTGATCGCTTCCATGGTCAAGGATAGGGGAACCTGTGGCTTCAAGGCCACATGGGGCCCTCTAGGTCCTCAAATTGGTCCTTTGACTTAATCCAAACTTCACAGAACAAAACCTATCATCAAGGGGATTTGTTCTGTGAAGTTTGGATTTAGAAAAGGACTCCATTGGAGGACCCCTAGAGGGTCCCATATGACCTTGAGGCTGGTCCAGACACTCTCAGGTGCTTCACACCTAAATTATTACAATCACTTTCTAATTAGTCATCTTCTATCTGGCCCCTCTGATCTTCAATCTATCTTCCCCATGTCTGTCAAATTGGTATTGCCTTCAGGTTTCCCATTTGTATTCATTCCCTTACTTAAGAAGATTCAGATGTTCCTCAGAACTCTTTGAATGAAACCCAAAATTCTCTGGCATTTAAATACCTCCTAAACACAAACAAAATCTTTGACAATGAATAGTACTCAAGTGGTCTACTTGTAGTTCCTGTTGCCTTTGTGCTACTATCATCCCCATCTTTCAAATGAGAAAATTGAGAATGGGAGATAGTGATTTGCCCAAGATGAAATAGCTGGTTAATTTTTGACACAGAATGTAGGAGTAATGGTAGAGTTGGTAGAGATAATGGTAAGAGTAATCTTCTAATGCACCCCTCTGAGCAAGTTAAGGTAATTTTTAAACCTTATAATGTACTAAGACTTTTCTTGAGACTCAATTGGGTAGAGGAATTTTGACATCACTTCCTCATCACCTAAGTACAAAGTACCCATGAGGAACTGGACTGGCCCTCTGATGCTTGGCTAGTGAATTACTATAAATAACTCAGACCAGGTAGCTGTGCTTACCTGAATCAATTTGAGGTGTCCTCAATACCTATACTTGTTGAATAGCCTTTTCCTGCTATGGCTAAGTAACTCTTTTTTATGTTCATTGGTAAGTAACTTTTCAAATGCCTCATTTTATTCCAATACTGGGCCAAACCATTAGAAGATTAATTCAAATCAGGTTCTTCCCAGAATAGGCAGCATCTGATGTTCCTGACTCCAAATCCAGTGCTCTAGGCACTAGGCTTCCTGTATCCATTTCCATACATTCAAAACAAACTGCAGTAGGAAATAATAGAAAGAGAAGTGCCATTCAAAATGAGCACAAAATGTATAAAATATCTGGGAGTCAATCTGCCAAAGTATTGTTTATGTCAATACGGATCAGAAATTATCACTTTCAATTTCTGGCAATTTCAGATGAAAATAAAACCCTCTTCCAATATGGGGTAGCATTTCCTCAGTCTTGAAATTTCCCTAGGATGTTGTAAAGTTAAGTAACTTGCCCAGGATCACAAAACCAGCATTATAGGTATAATGTATAGATACAATCATGAACTATCCCTTGATACAATAAAGAATACATAAAATAATCAGAGGGATACTCATCATGTTATTCTTAGGTGGTTAGGTAGCTTTTGTCCATCAAAACTAACCCCATGCACTTGTGTCCTTGATGCCATCCCCTCCTATCTCATCTTGGACCTTACTCCATCAAATATTCCTTCTCCCTGTCTCATATTTAATCTCTTTCTTTTAACAGCTCATGCCCTTTTTCTACATATGTATTCATTCTATTTGTCCTAAAAATTCTCTTAATACTACCATCCCTTGGCATTATCATTTTTGTGTCTCTTCTTCACTGTTTATATTTAGGAAAAGTAGCATTCTTATTCTATCATTTTTGTCTCAACCCCTACACTCTTCAACCCTTTACCAACTGGCACTGATTGTCCTTGCTTTTCTGATATTCTCTCTATTACTTTTTATTGCCATTCACAATTGCCTTTTCTGGTTGCTAATCCTCTCTGATCTCTCTGCATCATTTGACACTGTTAATCACCTTGTTTTGTTTTGTTTTCCAAACACTGTCATCTTATGTAACAGCAATTCCCCTAGTTCACCATTGCCACTAAACAAGGGTGTCCTTCAGGGTTCTGTATTTATATATTTACCAGTACCTTTTTACTGTTTAAATCTTCCTTCACTTCTGCATTTAATATTTTCATATATAATATGTGTATATATATGCATATAGACATAGACACATACAGATCTACAAAGATACATGTGTATATATAGATATAGATGATGCATACATACGCATGTGCTTGCATATACATATAAAGATAATCCTAATCTCTCTTGATAGCATTTTCCAATTTGTCACCAGATATCATCAACTAGAAGTTCTATTAGTACTTCAAATTAAGTGTGCTCTAAAATACCTTATTTCCTCTGCCCCTAACAAACCTACCTTTCCTTAAGACTCACAGTTTCTCATGAAAACATGCCAAGCCTTCCAGTCAACTGTTATCAAAACCTTACAGTGGCATTTCAGTCTCCCTTATTCCTTTTTGTGAAATGGAGTCAGTCACTAAATCTTTGAATTTTACAACCATACTATATCTTGTATCTTTTCCCTTTGTACCAATTCAATTGTCACTATCAAAATTCGGAAGGAAGAAAAGGAGGAGGAAGGAAAAAAAGGGAGAGAAGGGAGAAGGAGGGAAAAGAAAAAGAAGGAAGGAGGAGTCAGATTTCACACAACAGTCCAACCTGTTGTGCTTCACTGCTCAGTCCGATAACATTTAGAAAGTATTCATGCTCTTTGGTAAAAAATTACTTTCCTAATGTGATTATGGAAACTTGCATTTATATATATTTTGATTACATAAGAAAGCATGAGGGCAGCTCCCACCCTAAACGCCCATAAAATATGACCCCAGATAAAGTCTAGGACTCTCAGACTAACAAAAATACAGAAAAATGTCTCTCGCTGAAGGCACCTCGGCAGCATGGGCTCATTGCAGCAGGCCGGGAGCCAAGGCCAGCCCAGCCTGAAGCTGAGACTGCCGCTAGGCCTTGGGTGATGGGAAGGAGCTGAGCTGAGCCAAGCTGAGCCACACCACAGCCAGTCTGCAGAAGAGAATATCTACAGACTCCAGGACCTCCACATCTATCAAAGTGTGAAAAACAGGAACTGGAGAGGGGCAGCTCGGCAGGAGGGGCTCATCCAGCAGGCCTGCAGGCCCAGAGCAAAGATCAGCCCAGGCCCAAACCACAGCTGAGGCCAGGCAAGGCCCAAGGGCAGCCAGGAGGAGACGAGCCTTCCAAGCCACAGATTGAGTCTACTTCAGAGAAGATCTAAAGCACCTAAGGAAATCTTCACATCCAGCAAACCATGATTAGAGAAGGTCAGTGAAAATGAAAGTGAAACTCTGAAACTTAATTTGGGGTAGGAAAAGCAGTTCAGCCAATCTGCCCCTGGGCCATGGAAGCAGTGGGGGAAGGGAACTGCTGAAATCAGCGGCTGCCCCCACTGAGCTGCTTCAGAGCCCCTGGCCTGTGGACTCCTCAGGAGAGCTGAATCGATTGATCAGGGCCAAGTGCTCTTGCGCTGAGCAGCCTGGACCCAGATCATGGTCTTGGGTGGTGGTCCTGGGGTGCACTTTCAGCAAGCCAAAGCTGGGGCCGGGGGCTACAACAACTCCCTAATAGCACCAGCAGCTGGGAAAACCCAAGCGATTTGGAACAGAGATTTCCCCCCAGAAGCAGTTTCACAGACCTAAAAAAAAACAACGAATTAATTGACTGGGCTACATGAGGAAAAGGAAGCAAAATAAGAACAGCAATAAAACTCTTGAATCCTTTTTTGTGGACAAAAAGGATCAAAGCATGGAACAGGAGGAAGACAACACAGTCAGAACTCTCACAACAAATGCTACCAAGACACTTGAAGAATGCCTAGAAGCTATACATGAACTGAAAAAATGAATTTGAAAACCAAATAAGAAAAGTGGGGGAAAAATTGGGAAGAAAAATGAGAACAATGCAAGAAAATCATGAAAAGAGAGTCAACAACCTGACTGAAGAAAACAACACTTTAAAGAATAGATTAACTCATATGGCAGAAGAGGCCCAGAAAGCCAATGAGGAGAAGAATGCCTTAAAAAGTCAAATTTCCCAGATGGGAAAAGAATCTCAAAAGCATTCTGAAGAGAATAATTCCTTCAGAATTAGAGTGGAGCAAGTAGAAGCTAATGAATTTATGAGAAACCAAGATACTATTAAACAGTTACATAGAAATGAAAAAATAGAAAGCAGTGTGAAGTGTCTCCTTGAAAAACCACT
>JAQQSW010017421.1:0-11464 GCA_028646575.1 Pseudocheirus occidentalis | reverse complement strand
CTTGAATGTCGAGCAAACACAATGATTCAAGGAAATGGTAAAAAAAATATATTGTGGGTATTATTCAGATTAGAGCAGAGGAAAGACTACACAGGAGGAGATGAGCTTTTCAAATGAGAGAGGAATAAAATTTTAGCTCAAAGAGAGAAAGATCTCCTCCAGGAAGCCTGTGCTCAGCACTCTCTAGGCTTGCACTCTCTAGCAGCACTTTGTAAACTGTGGGTTTAACCTCATATTTGGTTATGAACAATTTGGTGATAGTAAAAGGTTTCTGACTGTGCATGAACTAAAAATTTATTATAAATCAAGCTCATGAAGAATCCATGGAGCATGTTGCATTGTGCAACTTCACTGCAGTCTTGCTTCTGAACACAAAGCATGAGCATTTTGCACTAAGCATGTCCTGCCAACAGATGCTGCTGAAATGTTAAAAGGGGTCAGGAGTGGAAAAAGTTTTAAGAAGCCCTGCTCTACAGGCAGCTAGGTAGCACAATGGATAGAGTGCTGGGACTCCAGTTCTTTCTTAGTTCAAGTCTGGTCTCAGATATTCACTATTTGACCCTGGGCAAATCACTTAACCATGTTTCCCTCAATTCCCTCATTTGTCAAATGAGCTAGAGAAGAAAACAGCAAACTCCTCCACTATCTTTGCCAAGAAAACCCTAAATGGGGTTACAAAGAGTTGCACACAATTGAAATGACTGAACAAAGGCTGAAGGTTCTATAAGTCAAAGGATATGATTGAGTCACATATCCAGAGAGATTTCCCATTGGCCATTCAAAAGTTTATTCCCTCGCTCTTTCAATTGGCTCTCCATTCAAAAACCTGTATGTTGTTTTTCTAGCCTGTCAATCTTTCTCTGGCTTGGCAGGCTCTGAGATCTCCCAATCAATCAGAAGTACTATTCCTCTCCATGTATGCTGCCCTCAGCCATCACAGGGCTTCATGAAACTACCTGCAGAGCATGGTGCTAGGTGTGGATTAAAAAAAAAAACAAATACACACCATACTATTTTACTTTATTCCTTCAAAGATGGAGAACCCAAGTTATGGAAATAATGTTTTGGAGGAAGGTAAAGTAACCAGTTAATGTTGGTGAGGCCATCAGAATTTTGGGAAATGCAGTATGTTAGTAGGTATAGCTGTCAGAAACATGAAATAAAACCTGCAGAGATCAAAAGCTTTGGAATAAGAATGTGGTCAGATGCATAGCTTTTATGAACTTCCAGCAAAATGGAACCATACATCCAAATAGCAGCATGCCCTTTCTCTGATGGGGTTGCTTTCCCAACAGCCTCTATCTTTTCCCATCAAATTCTATTTCAGTTTCCAAAGTGAATAATAGCTAACAGAAATAGCTGATGTTTATTTGTTGCATGGAACATTTGAGCTCTGTATCATTCTAGGCACTCTGATTCCCAATTTCAGAGTCTGAGGAGCAAGGGCAAAGAAACTTCCATCTGATCCCAAATGGCTCCCTGCCCAAACTGACAGGCTTCAGTTCTTTCCAAGTGTTTGCCAAATTAAATACCAAGAGTAGAAGACACGCACACTTAACAAATTAATATGTCTGGTGTGCATATGCATGTATCCATGCACTCTATGCATGCATATAATATGTTATTTAAAATGTAATACATTTGTATGTGAAACCATGTGTATCACATAAGTACATGCAATATGTGTGCACATATGTATACATTTACATACAACATACATGCACAGAGATATATGTGCTGTTGTATTTGCACTATCCTGCCATACACGAAGTCATCAAGCCTTTATCTGGCACACCTACTGTACTAAACTCTGAGAATATACAGAAAGGTTAAAAAAAAGAAACAGTCCTTGCCATCAAGGAACTCGCAATCTAAGGGGAAGATAATATTTAAATAACTATGACCAAACAACATATATATGAGAAGCTAGAAATAATTGAGAGAAGGAAGACACTAGTATAGGAGGATGAGATGAGGTTACTTATGGGAGGCACAGTTTTAACTGAGACTTGAAGGGAGCCTGAGAAGTTAAGAGATGGAGATGAGAAGGGAGAGAGTTCAGGAATGGAAGACATCCAGTGATAATGATCGAAGTCAGGATAAAGCTTTTGACCCACAAATGCTAAGACATGTTTTTAGTTGTTCTTTGAATTTCTAGTGGTGGGATTAGGTTCACTTCTTGTGAATCACATTTTCTTATGCAATGTAAATTCCTCACGTCATATATATATATATATGTATGTATGTATGTATGTATGTATGTATGTATGTATGTATTACTCAGAAATTTTCTCACCTGTGCACCATTGGAAGATTCAAGGCAGTCTATTGTTTAGTGTCCTTTGATGAAGACGGAATGCCACTACTCTTTGCTCTTTTCCACTGTGCATAGGCATATATGTACATATATGTGTCTCTGTATATGATTGTGTATACGTACATATATAGATATATGCATATATGTATGCAAGTGCATGCATATACATATGCATATATGTGTATATATGCCTTAGTTTTTTGCTCTATGTTTTTTCTGTGTTGTTTTCTGCTACCATCTGTTGGTCTTTAATTTTGCTGAGACTTCTTGACTGAGCTGTTATGGGATCTGCTAGGTTCTAGTTGAGTAGAAAATACCAAAAGGTATTTACCCTCCTTCATTCCATGAAGTTCTTTACTTTCTTATGTGTCAATTTTTATCTTTGTAATGCCAACACCTATAAAAGCATCTTGTATACTATAGGAACTTAATAAATGTTTGTTTAGTTGGATTGACCAGTCTTACTCATAATCAAGAATACACAATTGTAATATGACCATAAAGTATTGAAGTTACAACCTATGGTCATGGGATTGAATAAAGTTAACTTACATAAAGTTCAAAATCTTTATTAGATTTTTTTTGTTTGGTTGGGTTTTTTTTTTGGAGGGCAACTGGGGTTAAGTGACTTGCCCACAGTCACACGGCTAGTAAGTGTGTCAAGTGTCTGAGGCCGGATTTGAACTCAGGTACTCCTGATTCCAGGGCCGGTGTTCTATTCACTGTGCCACCTAGCCACCCCTTTATTAGATTTTTAATGTAATTCACTGCTCCAACTAGCCATGCCATGAGTCTCTCTTTTCCTCTTTCCTCTTTCTTCCTCCCTCCTGGTCCTTTTCTCTGTAGACTTGAATGTAGACTATTTTTATGTCTTTGATTTAGTAACAATGAAATTTACTTTTTTTTGGAGGGCAATTGGGGTTAAGTGATTTGCCCAAAGTCCCACAGCTAGTAAATATGTCAAGCGTCTGAGGCCAGATCCTCCTGACTCCAAGGCTAGTGCTCTACTCACTATGTCACCTAGCTGCCCCAACAATGAAATTTACTAAAGAGAAATTTAGCTTTTCTAAAATAATTAGCTATTCCATGTTTTTTTTGGTGGAAAATGAAGCTTTTGAGTCCATGATTCCCTTACCCTTAATTGAATATGAGAAATAACCCATCTTGTGACCCCCCATTCCAGTAGTGATTATTAATAGAAACATCAATATCACTTCCAAGAACCATTGCATTGGGCTACTGTTCTTAGATCAGGTTTGAATTATGTTGTATTTGGAATCTGAGGACCTGGATTGTGTTCTCAGGTCTGATCCTTAAACTCTGTGTGACCAAGGGAACTTAATTTCTTCATCCGTGAAAATTTGAAGATTTTGAACTATTAGACCATTAAGGTCACATCCAGCTCCAGATTTATGATCCCTTGAAGCTAGATGGTTGCTATACTTCCTTATTGCTATAAATCTAAATGGCTAAGCTTCTGGGAGAGACTTAACTTGGCAACATTAGTTGGCCAGAGCCCGTGACAGAGAATGGGTATACACTGTCTTACAAACATCTTCACTGAAGGAGACTAACTTGTTGGGTGCTTAGCTAACTAAAAAGAACCAGGACTAACCTTAAAGTTTAGCAATAGTGGCTCAATCCCTGGAAAACTGAGGGAAACCATCTTCTGTTGCTTTCTCTTGCCTCCTCTTGGTGAGTATGACAGACATCAGGGTGTGCAGAAGATCCGACAGGGAGTGCAGCTAAGAACTATACATATCCTTGTAGAAGGAAAGGCAACAGGGACCCAGGGCTTGAGGATGCTCAATAGCTGGAACCTAAATGGGGCTAAATGACACAGTACAAGTGTTAGGTTGGAGTTTGTTCAAAGTGAAGTGAAGGATTTGTGCTTATGTTTCCCCCATTCAGCTTGGTGTATCCTCCTCTGCTGCAACAGCTCCTTCACTGTGATCTTCACCCAGAATCCTTGATACACCTTCAGGTTTTCTGAGGGAAATCAGACCCCAGGAAAGCCTCTCCATGATTAAAAGTCAGATTTGGAGATGGGAGCGGAGAGGGATGGAGAGTTCCCTAAATAGGGAATTTTCCTCAAGGCCACACTTAGGCTAGACAGTTTAAAGGGAGGTTAGTTTTTGCAACTTGAGCTAATGTGATCAAGGAGGCTGCAGTAGAATTAGACTAAACAAAAGCTGATGGGCCTCTTCAGCCATCCCTTCTCTATCTACCCCACTCCCCCTACACACGTTTCCCCTCTAACCAGTCACTTTCCCATTTTCTGTACAAGGAGGGTTTGGCTCTTGACATGAAACCAGCGCCTTTCAGAACTGGAGCCCTAGGTCTTGCTCTTTTGTTCTCTTTCCCCCAGGAAAGAGCTGTGGTGAGCCAGCTCTAGGAAAGAGCAACACTCTGGTGGGGTTACATCAACTCTGCTGCCCTCAGGCCGGCTAGGGAGTTGCACACATACACACACAGACACACCCACACACAGACACACACACAGACACACAAAGCCCTCAAAGGTGGCCTTGGGAGCTCGCTCCCTCCCTCCTCTGATAACTTTCTTATCTCTTCTTGAATTTTTTTCTTCTTTTACTCTCCTTTATGCCGCTCCTATGCCTTTCCGGCTCTTTCACTCTTGCTCTTCCCTCCTTCTTGTTCTTTCTCCCCCTTCTCTTATTGCTCTCTCTCCCTCCCTCTCCCTTCCTCTTGCAGGCTTGTCTTTGCAGTCGCAACCTCCACGGTGCCGGGGAGCCTAAAGACGAGCTCTGCGGACCCGACCTGCCGTGGCCAAAGAGGAAGGCGGATCTTGGGCAGGTGTCTGTCTCCCAGACTGGGCGCAGGGAACCGCGGGGGAGGCAGGAGCTGGGACCGAGTCCCAGCCATCCACCAAGCGGAAAGAGTCCGGAGCCGCAGCCCGAGCCGCAGCTGCAGCTGCAGTGAATGGACTCTGTGACTGGGTGGAAAGAGAGGCAAGGTGGACCTAGGGGTAGCTGAGCTGCAGGGCCGCTTCACCTTGGGAACTCCTGGACCCCTGGGTTCGGCGCTAGGATGGAGAGTCATGGGCCTACTACCCCGGCCGTGCTTTGGCCACCTGGCTAGGGTTCAAGGGCCGGCATAGCCTATCCTGGTTCCTGTGCGAACCCTCAGATTTGGCTCCGCGATTGGCAGGAAGGTGGGAGGAAAGGGGCCGTTGCCGCCTAGAGGAATGGATGAGGCTCTGGGGTTGCTTATTGCTACCCACTTTCCGGCCCTACTCCTGCCCCCTTTCCCTTCCCTGAGGTGCACTGCCCACCTCCGCTCGGCTGGCACCCTACGGATCAGCCAGCACTTTATGGTGAGGGGAGGGGGAACCGCCCGTGGGGAGTCCCAGCACGCGGCCCAGTTCTGCTCATCCATTCCCGGCTCTTGGACTCTTCCTCCTCCCTTCTTGTCTTTTCTCCCCCTTCAGTTTTTGCTATCTCTCCCTCCCCCTCCTTCCTCTTGCCGCAGGTTCCGGAGATCTGGAGCCCGAAAGTCCCAGGAGAGCAAACCGGGAGAATCTCGCGGACCGGCGTGCGGTGGGGGCACAGAGGTCCTGAACCACAGTGGTGTTTCGGCAGCTCCCCTCTCCCGCCCCCTTGAGCTGGTCCCGGAAAATGAGAGCCTCGGGAGAGTGCCCTGGTGTGAGCTTACTCCCCAGCCCTCTCCCGAATGCACCGACTACTTTCTCACTTTCTATCCTGCCTAGGCAAAACCAGAGAAATGTGGCTGGGTCCCAGCACTCCAGTACTCCTCTGAGCGGCAGCCCCAGATTACCCAACATCCTGTGGAAACCGTTGGGACTGTGGCTGGATGCTGCAGCTGCAGGAAACTCAGCTTCGAGGCAGGTTCCTGTGCTGGGAGAGAAAAAAAAGATGGAACATTTTTAAAGTTTCGCAAACCCTCTGGGTGCACTGGCCCCCCTGGAGCTGGAGACTAACCGAATTAATGTTTTATATCGTCCGGTATAGGTTTGAGTTCTCCTCTCCCCCCTCCCCATTCCAAGTATTTAAAACCTCTAGAAATCCATGATTTGACAGTCAAGGATGGCCCGATACTTTGGATTTGAATGTTCAACGTCTTAACAAAATGGACTGTCTTCTGCAGAAATCCTGCACACAGAATCCCCATGGAGGGTCCAGAGAAACAGAGGATGACATTCTTGAGGGTTTTGGACCCTGCTTTTACTTCATTTTGAGTGTTTTGCCCATCTTCCTACAAATAGAACAGATGTACCCAAAAATGCTCTATATCTGTCTGGGAGGCAGAGGGCCTGGGCTCCCCCCATGAGGAGGCCTGATAGGAGGCTGACTGATCAGAGGCCTTCCTACATCCACTATTCCTGTTAAAGGACAAATCACGAGATTGGGGGAAGCAAACATGGCTTCTAGTGAGTGAAGTAGGTCAGGGAACCACTGTGTGTCACTCATAGAGGCCTCAGGTCCAAGCCCAGGCCACATCTCTGGGCTTCCTCTCTTTCCTGCTTCCTCCTGGCCCACTTTGGACTTCCCTCACCTTTCCACCCCCACTCTCAGCCTGGGCCTCAAACCTCATAGTTTTAGCACAGATTGTCTGCCCATTAAGAGCCTTTGCTCCTCCCTATGGAGCTGGGGATGAAGTCTGGCCTAGCCTTCTTGTGCTTTTTCCGAGATTGGTGTGTCTTCATCATAAACTATTCTCTCTTTCCATAGGCTCCTGTGAGCTCTGGCCTCCAAACTTCAGATTTGACAAGTTCGGTTCCCATTTATTTCATCTGGTGGAGAAAGTGACAAAGATTTATATCTCTGTTCTCATTTTTTCAGTGAGAGATATGCCAAGCCAGAGTCAGCTTTCTCAGGACCATATATGCCCCCACCTGACTGTCTTTTCCACCAGGAGATTAGATTAGCTTGATCCAACCACACAACACAGGAAGATTTGAGAAGCAGTAATAGTCCTAGTTCTAAACAAAGAAATGATGGAGTTAGCCTTGGGCTAAACTTTTATCACTTTTATCACACTTAAAGGTTTAGAAAACTGGGAATGTGTTATCACAATTGGTATTTACAATAATCTTGAGAGATAAGTATTATTACTATCACAGTTCTACAAATGAGGAAACTGAGACTAATGAAAATTAAGTGACTCTTCTAAGGACATATGTTCAGTGTCCTAAGCAGTATTTGAAGTCTATCTTACTCCAAGTCCAATGGTCTAGCTACTAAGTCACTGGCTGCCAGTACAATGGTAACCACTTTTGCTCCAAAGAAGTGTAAAATACATATCAATTTATGTTTTTGACTTTCTGAAAGTAATTTCTCCAAACATTTTCAGGTCATATTTTATTATGATGATTTTGAAACTAGAACTATTTGAAGCATCTAAGATCTTTTGTTTAAACAATTTACATATTTTAAAGCGTAATAACGAAGCACCGTGATGTGAGCCAAATGTGTACGACATCCATTAGCTTCTGTTATGATGGAGCTTTGAATTTATCCAATGTTTAAAAGTTTAGTGTAATAGAATGAACATTGGTTATGCAGGCAGGAGATCCAGGTTTAAATTCCATCTCAGTTTATTAGTACTTAAGAGACCTTAGAAAAGTCTCATAACCTCTTCGAGACTCAGTTTCCCAATCTCTAAAATGAAGGAGGGCATTAGACTAGATAAGTTCCAATATCCCTTCCCATTCTGAGTCAAATGGTCTCAAAAAGATAGGTGATGAAATCAAATCACAAGAAATTTGTTAGCCAATCCAGACCTACTTTATTGGCCTAAAACATAGAATACTTCTCCCCACCCTACCATAGTGCTTCAATCCAATCAGAAACATTTTAGTTCAACAATGCATGTTAAATTTAATAGCGGCTTCTTGAATATCTTCTAGACTAGAATATACCTGAAAAGAAAGTAAATGACATGGTGCGCTCCAAGTGACTCTTAAGAACATAGGGAATTCAATCCAAGTAGCAATCATCTCAATTTACATAGGATTTACAGACAAAAGATTATGGTTCCCTATATTTCACCATGATGACTCTGAGTCATTAATTGGTTTTCTATTTTATTTACTTTTCATCTTTTTTTTTTTGGTGGGGGTAGAGGTTGGGGAAGACATTTTGTTGATGCTGTGTTGTTGGAGCCATTTAATCATCAAAGCAACATGTCCCCTCTAAGCCCCAAATGGATTAGACTTAGGAGGCTCTACAATGATCTTGCTTGATGAAATCAGTGAAATGGTATTTGGAATACTTTACTAACATTACTGAATCCCTTTTCCATTTCATGATACATTGAATATACTCCAGGAAGTGCTTTTGATGAGTGTATATCTCCCTGTACTAGACCCAAATGAAGGTCCATCTTTTTATCTCTTTTTTGTTGATACCACATGGGTATAAAACATGGAATATCAGTCTCTGGAAAATTATAACTGCAGGTCACCCAAAGGGTAATGTATTGGTGCATGGAGGAGGCAGGAATAGACTACAATACATTACCCTTAAAAAAAACTGAGCAGGAGTGACATAAATATCAATTTATCAGAGAGATATTTGACTAGAAAAGAAAGAGAACCAGTCTGGGAATGAGGGTAAAGAATGATTGATGGCCTGAATGCTAATCTGGTATCCTTGCAATGTCAAGAGATTTAGAGGAAGGTGTTGGGAGCTAGATGACCCCTTGATGGAGGATTTCTAGGTGAATATAGACCAGAATCCAAAAACGGAGAAGGCATGGCTAAGTTGAGATTGGCATTACAATGGATGTACCCGTCCATGTAGGGATTACCTACATTTGATACAGTCACAAGTCTATCATGCTCAAGTTATTTTTTAAAAGCTGCATGTATATGTATTTTCAAATGTGGAAATATTTGTATAATTGGATATTGTTTGTACTCATCAGTAACTAATGCTAGTTTTACTTCCTGAGTTTCAATTACACTTACAGTTAGTGTCACATTTGATTATACAGCTTTGCTTTGATAGCTACCTTTTGACTCCCTGTACAAATGGAGACATTTTTCTCCTTCCCAGAGAGCAGAAATCTTGTCTCCTTTTATCTGTTAGATTGTCAAGCATTGGATGCAATGTTTAATAACTGTAGTAGAACCTCAATTAACCAGAAATTTGAGGAATCTGGATGATTTGGAATCAGTTGGCAATTTTAGGAGAAAAGATGACAGAAGAAAACAAAAGGATATGAAGGTTTTGGTTAAAACAACAACAACAACAATAACAACCCCCTTTCATAGGATGGCTTGGGTTCCCTGTAGGAATAGTTGATCCAACCTCCTTCTCTGTTGCTCCTGGTTTTGGGTAGTTCAAATAAAGCCACAAAGTTTTCCCTTAAATTGCAAACAAATCAAATAAAGACTTATTGCTTTAAGCATAGAATGGCTGCTCAAATTCTTCAAAGTCCCCTCTAAGCCCTAAATGGATTAAAACTACTACAATAGTAGATTTTGTGTAACTCTCAATTAACCAGAAAATTAAATTAACCAGAACATTCCATTCCCTAAACATCCTGATGAATTAGAATTTGACTGTACTTACTGACTTACTGTAGTGCCAATGCAATATTTATAGTGCCCACAATCATGATAAAGACCATGACTGTAAGTATCACATGATGTTTGATTGTAAAATATACCAGATTCTCCAGATAGAGGACAGAACTGAAGCATTTATTTAGACATCAGAAAACTGAATCCCAAAACCAGTAAGCCAATTCCATCATAGTACCAAAGATATTCAGAAGCCATAATAACACTGAGAGACACAGCAATCTTCAGCCTTCCCACAAGCCAATACAAGGTCAATATCTACTCACAAGGCTATCTGACTCCTTGCCTTAGGGAGTCTCTCCCCCACCATCCCACTAGCTCTGATTACCAGATTCCTGTGAGCTCTGCTTCCCTTCAGCAAACTCCTCCTACCACAGGCTCCATGTGATTACATTCAGCCTATTAGGGGGCAGAGTTTACTTTCAAAGCAGGGGAGGTCTTCAAACTCTCCTCTAGGTCTATTAAGGGGCAGGGAAGGTCTTCAAATTCCCATTCCCATTACACTAACCCATTTCACTCCAAGAGGCAGTGGACTTGGAGTAAGGAGCCCTTCTCTGGCACTTGCTACATGTGTAACCTTAGAGAAATCATTGAACCTTTCTGGGCCTCAATTTGCTCAAGGCAAAATGAAGATAAGTATCCCCTACTATCCCATACGGTTGTTGGAAGTATCAAATGGAATTATAGAAAAACTTTTTTTAATTGTAAAAATGAAATAAAATTGAAGGCACTATTATTCAAGAGTGTATAATTTACAATTTTTATATGACAAAAGATCAAATTTTGCTGTATTCAATATTATGTGTTACTCTTTTCAAAGAGTGAAGAACTGAACTATGTGGGTCATACTTTTGAAATAATTGAAATGACTCCTGTTTGTGGTTGAAAGTTAGAAAGGATCATTGATAAAAAGGCATGATTATTAACAATTCCAATTGATACATGTAAACAGCACCTTAAGGTTTCCAAATCACTTTCCATAAGTTACTTTATTTAAGCCCCACATTTAGCCCTATGAAGGAGATGCTACAGATATTATTCATATGCTTAATAGCCCACTAAATGCTAAATGTGAGTGAAGGCATTGTCCCTGTGTATGATTATTTAGGAAAAAGATTCTTATGCGAACTGTAATATATTTTTCTGTGGGCAACATTGTGATTTTTCTGTCATCAGGAAACACTTATTGATAGTAATGACAAATAGTTTGGCACAGAAGATAGCAAGCACATGGAATCTGAGACCAGAGTTTGAATCTTGCCTCTGCTAGTTAGCACCTCTGAGACCTTGAATACATCACTTAATCTCCCTGGGCATAAGTTTCCTCATTTGTAAAAATTGGGGTTTGATTAGACAACCTCAAAAGTTCCTATAAAATCTAAATCCCAAGTAGCTGTACAGTCAGAAGAAGTACTGTACCTCTTTTCCAAGAGGATTGTATATGGTTGAGGAAATTAGACAGTTTTTGGTAAACTTTTGGGCTATTATTAACAAAAATCATTCTACTGAGAAAGTGAGAGGAAGACTGCACTCTACAATTAAGAAAAAATAAAAGCAGGAACCTATAATGATAACTT
>JAQQSW010017420.1:0-11465 GCA_028646575.1 Pseudocheirus occidentalis | reverse complement strand
CTCAGGTTCTCCTCACTCTAGGGCCAGTGTTCTACTTACTGTGCCACCTAGCTGCCCCCTGGATAAATTCTTTTTTTTTTTTTTTTTTTTTTGCTTTTTGGAGGGCAGTTGGGGTTAAGTGACTTGCCCAAAGTCACATGGCTAGTTTTTGTGTCAAGTGTCTGAGGCCAGATTTCTGGATAAATTCTTAATGCAAAGTTTTGTCCTTGGGTATAAATAATTAGCTCCACAAATATCAAGTTGGGGAGGAATGGGTAGACATCAGCTTTTCTGAGAAAGGACCTAAAAGGATTAATGGCTCAAGATAAGTCAGCAGCCAGATGTGGCAGCCAAAGAAGCTGCTAAGATCTTGGATTCTGTATAAGAAGACAAAAGCTTTCTTCTCAGCATGCAGATGCTCTGCTTTGGTCTGTCCTCATCAGACTCTGTAACAGTAATGAGATTTGAAATTCCTTTTGTAATGTTTGCCTAAGAGGTACTTAGCACCTAGTTCAGATTAAGCCTCTGTTGAAGAAACAGAAGGAGGTATCAACTCTCTCTCTGGTTGCTGACATAACAGGAAGGGATTAGCTGAAACAGGAAGCTAATTTTATGTGTATATAAGAAAACCTCCTGAGAGGCACAGTCAGAATTTCCTGAGAACTTGTGGCAGCAGAACTTCTTCTGAACAGGAGCCTAGGAGGCCAGGAGCCTGGGACACCAGGAGCCCAGGAGAAGACTGAGGAAGCAGAAGACTGAAGAAGCATGACCAGCATGCTGAGACTTTGTTTGTGGTTTGGTTGAGCCTTGAATTCCAAGGAACAGACATTGTGAAGGATTTGAGACGGACTGGACCCTGTGAACTCCAGTGTGGAGCAGGATCTACCTGGAGAGCTGGACAAGGAACTGGGAGCAGTCTTCCATCGAACCCAGGTAAATCCAGTTTGGTGAATCCAGGTAGAATCTGGGATCATGGAAGGGGATCCATGCAATCTGAGAACCAGCCCCAAGTCAAGATAAAGAAAAGACCTCTCCTTGGGTATTGAAAGCTGTGATGATAATGTGGTTTACCTAGGGGTGGGAATGGGGGCTTGTATATTGTCTAATGATTGTACTTAGTGATTAAGGATAATTAGTATAATTAATTGATTGAGTTAACCTAGTTGCCTCATGAGTAGAAGACTGACTATTGTACTCTTGAGATGACTGAATGACTGAGTAAGGAAGCAAACCTCCTTAGGGATACCAGATGACTGTTCTTTGTTCAAAGCTTTTGTGACCACTTTGGTGAAAACTATGTGCCCATTTTAATGATAAGCTGTTGTGAATATTATATTGTGAATGCTGTACCTTGATTTTCTGTGAATGTTTTGCTTTGATTTGTTATGGAATAGAGTGTTCACTATACTGTGCGATCAGAACCTTAAAAGCTGTTCACAGTAGCCATTCCTCTGGAAAGCTGCTCATACATGGCATTACAGACTCCATCTGGAATATTGTTTTCAGTGTTGTATTCAGATGTTCATTTTAGTGATGGGGCTGCCAGAGAAGGTAATGCAAACCTGAACTCATTTACAAAGCAGGTTCTTTTTTAAACCTAAGGTTTGTGCACTTGTGCGTGTGTGTATTTTAATATTTTGACAACCGAACTTTAATATCATTGCTTTCCTTTATGTTCCTATGAATTTTAGTGTATGTGTTTAAAAATGTAAGTCCGTAGGCTGCACCTGATTGCTGCAGGGTGTCAACCATAACACACAAAAAGGTTAAGAACCCCAGTGCTAGAGAGAAAAGGTAATTTCCTGATTCAGGGTGAGGTAGGGAGAGACAGAGAGACTGGGAGGCAGGGAGAAAGAGACAGAGGGAAGGAGAGAAAGAAATGTTTGCCCAGTTTCTGGCCAGCATTTTACTTGGTGAGTAAAACCAATGAGTTACTAGTACAATGCAGGTCTAATGAGAAGGGGATTTCTTGTTCAGCTGCCCCTTCCATGTATGTTTACTCTCTGGGGGGTAGCCCAAAACAAAAGGTATAACTGAGTCTCTACAAGACTGTGAGAAGTCACCAGAATATCAGAGCATTTTTTGAGAGCTACCCCAAGTTCATGATTGATGAATTCTCTGAGTACCTTACAATATGTGTTTTGTATCAATTTATGGGCTTTTGCAAGTCCTTTGTGGCTCTGTGTGTGTGTGTGTGTGTAATAAAGGCTGTCTCATGGCCTTTACTTGTTCCTTTGAATCTGGAGACTCACTCCCCTCATCCACTTTTGGAAAAACCCAGACCTAAGCTATGCGTTGCAGCTTGTCCACACCCACCATAAACCTCTTCATTGTTATCTGAGTACAAGGTATTACCATTTGAAAAGGGAGATCTCTAAGAAGTACCTTTTGTTAAGTCAAATATACTGTTTTTTGATTGGCAATGAACTTGGCTTCTGAATGTTTTTGAAGTTTGAAAACTCTCCAAACCTGTTCTGAGAACTTCTGCCTTCATCTCGGCTGAGCTTGATAGCAGAGTTCTAGGATGGCGTACTGTAAAGAGCAAGGGACCTCAAGGGCCAGCCATCTAACCCAGTTCTACAACCTTCCTGACAAGTGGTTGTTAGTCTTCACTCAAGGGAAGCTCCTCCCTCCCACTCACAGCTTTACCACTGGCCATTCCTCAGAGGAAGGGTCAATGGTCATAGGGCCATAGTATGATGGTGCAAGCTCATTCTCTTTAAGTAGCACATTTCACTCTGGATTTATTTTTATCAGAATATCAAGGTAAAACTTACTTCTCTTCGTTATTCTTAGTCCTGACTTCTAGGACCATATAAAATAAGTCTAATCCCTCTTTCTCATGTCATTTCATCAAATATTTGAAGACAGCGTCAAGTCCTGAAAGAAATTAAAGTCAGGAGTTGAGGAATTAAACATTTTTAATTGAGATAACAGTGTAGCAGACCTATCACCCAGGGGGAGGCCCAATGGATTTTCCCAACAAAGAGACTATTGAAAAAGTTTTTATAGTTTTAGGAGAGGAGGAAGATACACTAGGAGGTAGGAAGGCCTGGTCATGAGACTCCAGTGGCCCCAATCTGGGTAAGGAAAGTCACTTCATTCTGGCTGTTTTGCACTTCAATGGAAAGGGGCAAGGACCTTGAAGGCCTAGATCCAGCTTGAGCCAAGTTCCCTCAGGGGCAAACTCCCTGAGTGGGGGTGGAGATCTAGATTGTGGTTCAGCTCCACATAATGAAGAACAAACATCTTAAGAACAGGAGGAATATGAGGTAGTCCTGGAATTTTAGCATTGTCATGAGGGCTAAGAGGTTGAGGCAATCCATAGTATAATCAGTATTAACAAATTTCCATCATTATATCAACAGTTTTGTCAACAGCTTTCAGGTCCCAAACTCAATCTTCTCTCAGGCTAACTCTGTCCCTTGGATTCTCACGTAGCATGTTCTTCTGTCCCCTCCTATAAACTTGCTCCAGCTTATCCTTGATCTTTCTAAAGTGTAGCCTTCCCCTGAATATAGTGCTTCAGATACCATTTGGCCAGGCTTGGCAGAGGGATCAATTCTCTTGTTCTGTGCAATGTAATAGCTAACATTTATATAGCACTTTCTACGTACCAGGCACTGTGCTACAATTAACAATTACAATTATTAACTCATCGGATCCTTGCAACAACATTGGGAAATAGGTGCTATTATTATCCATTATTATCCCCATGTTATAGATGAGGAAATTCAGGTAGATTAAAGTTAAGTGACTTGCCGAGGGTCTCACAGCTAATAAATGTCTGAGGTCGAATTTGAACTCAGGCTTCCTGACTCCAAGTCAAGTGCTCTATCTACTGTTAACACCTAGCTGCCTAAGCAAGTTTACTGGGAGTTTAATAAGTTTACTGGGGGGTTAAGAGACTTAGATTCCCTCAAGTCTACTACTAGCTGTGTGACCTTGGATAAGTCCCTTCCATTATTTGAAAGTCAGTTTCTTTATATGCAGAATGAAGAGAGTGTAATAGACACTTTTCTAAGTTCCCTTTCAATTCTGACATGTCATGAGACTATGAGTCTATTAGTCATTTTTGACCAAGGCCAATTTTTCCAAGGTTAAGAAGAAAATGAATTTTGTCTTTTTGTAATTTGATCATGCTCTGGCATTAGCATTAGTAAAAGAATTTCTTTCAAATCAATACATTATCAGTGCAGGACCTCTTTACCTCACCCCAAGATTACTGCAATAGCCTGCTGGAGGCTCTACCTGCTTCACTCCCATCCATCTTCTATTCAGCCTTTAAAGCGATTTTCCTACAGCCCATGTCTGATCATAGCAGCTCCCTACTCAATAAACTCCAGCGACTCCCTACTGCCTCCAGGAGCAAATACAAAATGCTCCATTTGGAACACCTTATAACCTAGCTTCCTCCTACCTTTTCAATCTTTTTACCCCTTTGCTCTTTGATGCATACTCTTCAATCCAGTGACACTGGTCTCCTGTCTGTTCCATGAACAAGACCCTCCATCTCTCAGCTCTGGGCTTCTTCTCTGGCTGGCCCTCATGCCTGGAATTCTCTCCCTCCTCTGCTTTGTTTACTGACTTCCTTGGTTTCCTTTAAGTCCTAACTAAAATCCCATCTCCTACAGGAAGTCTTCCATGACCTCTCTTAAGTCTGGCATTTTTCCCTCTTTTATTTCACATGTATCCTGTATATAGCTTGCATTGTCTATATGTCTGTCTGTCTCTACAACTTGTATTACTCTCCCCTCCTCTCTCTTTTTCTTTCTCTCTCTCTCTACATACACATATATATTTACATATGTATATACATATGTGTATATGTATGTATATATGTGTATATGTGTGTGTGTGTGTATGTTATCTCCCCCCATTAGATTTTAAGTTCCTTGAGGTCAGGGATGGGGTTTTTTTGCCTCTTTTTGTATTTGCAGTGATTATCATGGTGCCTGGCACATGGTAGGAGCTTAATAAGTGTTTATTAATTGATTGATCAAACAAGTTGGGGTATATTGCTTTGGGATTGTCTTAGATTCCACTTAGAAATCTTAATGGTTCATAGATTCCCCTTTATTAAAAGAGACCATGATGCCTTGGGCTATCATTATTGTAGAATTGTCCAAAAATGCCTCCCCATAAGCATGGCAGCATGCAGGGCTTGAAGAGGCAGGTGTGGGGACAGAAAAGGGACATGCAAAGCTCCTGAATTTTAATCATTCACCCAGCATTCCCTCATGGAAATAGCCAAAAGGGCTAGTGGTGAAGAGAACTGAATTTGTGTCCTCTTGCTTCTGCCACTAATTGTCTATATGAGCCTGGGTAAGTCACTTGCCTTTACTGGGCTTCAGGTTTTTTTTCCTCTGTAAAATGAAGTTGCTAGACTAAAATGTTCCCCACCTCCCAAAGTCCCTTCAAGATCAAATATTCCATGATTTTATAGTATAGTTTGGCTTCTTTTCAACCTCACACTAGCCCACACTGAAGTTCATCTGCCACTTTTCATCCCACTCACACAGCTTGGCAAGAGCCTCCCATATTTTATCCCTGTTAGCCTGGCATTTCACTACACAGAGAGCTTAGTGTCATCCACAAACCTGGAGATTTCACTGTGTACTCCCTCCTCCACATCCTTTATAGAAATGTTCACTAAGATGATTCCCAAGACTAATCCCTTAGGGATCCTACAGTTCCATTTCTTTAATCAGAGAAATGCCTGTTCATCCTTATCTTTTATCTTTTGTGTATAAACCAGTTTCTAACCTAAGAAATAGCATTCAACAAATCCTAGGATGCTTAGAATGTTTACAGAATTTTGTCATGGGCCCTTTGGAAGTTCACGGGTTTTATGCCCACTGGTTCTTCCTTTTCCACAAACAAATTTATGCCTTTGAAAATCTCTAGAAATACAAAACTACTCTTTCAGAAACCATGTTGCCTTTTCTTCAGTAACTTACCTTGGATTATGTATTCAGTATTCCCACCTTTTATTATGATTTGTAAAAACCAGAAATAGTCATGTTCATACTCTGGTCATATCAATATACCAAAAACTTGTGATTTTTCAGTCTGTGAACTACTGGTGTCAGAACTTCCTTCATTGATGTACATCCAAACCCCTAGCTAGATTATAATTTTAGATTGCTGTCTGTGATTCAGAGAGAGCAAATGATTTGCCTATGACCCCATGTCTCGTTTGACAATATTTAACTGTCATAAGAGCTTTGAACTCATGTCTTCTTTTAAAAAATTTATTATATGGTTTCCTTTTATTTATTTTTAAATAAAATTTAATTTCCCCCAATTATATGTTAGAACAATTAAAACATTTTTTAAAAAAGTTTTGCGTTCCAGATTTTACTCTTTTCCCTCCTTGCTTCCCCCCACCCTGTGATAGTAAGCAATCTGACATAGGTTATACATGTGCAATTATGTAAAACTTTTCCATATTAGTAATTTTGCACATGAAGACTCAAACAAGAAAGAGAAAGAAAAAAAGAGCAAAAAATTGTATGTTTCAGTCTGTTCTTTCTCTGAAGCTGGACAGCATTTTCATGAGTCCTTTGGAATTGTCTTGGATCATGGTATTGTTGAGAGGAGCTAAGATATTCACAGCTGATCACTGTGCAGCACTGCTGTCACCATGTACAATGTTCACCTGGTTCTGCTCACTTCGCTTTGCATCATGAACCCTTATCTTCTTAACTCCAATTTGGCTACTCTACCCAAATTGCCAAATAGCCTCTCCCTGGGTGCCACATCTCGCAGATATTTAAATTCTTTCAAAGTGAAGGTATTTTTATATCTAGTATTGAGGGAATGAACCCATGAATATTTCTATGTCTACTTGAAGCAAAGATTAGCTATTTTGAACGAACTGATGAATTTAGTAAAAGCAATTGATTTAAGTTATCTTTATAGAAACAACCTAAGAGATTTATTTTTCTTCTGATATTATCAGCTATACATTGTTTTAGACTCTTACTTCTTTAAGAGACTGTAGTTAGCTGAATGCTGGTAGGACACATCCAAGTATATGTATGCAAAATGTACAGCCTGGAGTCATTGAGACCTGGGTACAAATGTAGTTATATGATCCTGGGCAAGTCATTAACTTCTGTTAGCCTCACCCATAAAATGGGGATAATAACACCTACCCCCCAGGGTTGTCATGGGGATCAAATGACTTAATAACTGTAAAGTGCTTAGCCCAGTGCCTGGCACATAGTAAATGTCCTGTAAATGTTAGCTATGATGACAGTGATGATATCTGTTCACATGCACACATATGCACATACTCTTCGGACAGATAGACCCCAGGAAGAGATAAGAGCTTCATTATGGTATAGCTCAGAACTTGTTCAATAACCCAACCCAAAGAACAGTTTTCATTGGTTCAACGTGGAAGGAGATCTCAATGGAATACGGATCAAAGATATTTAGCATTTTTCATCAGTGACTTGAATGAGACCCACTGTCACTGCCAATTACTTGTTAATTTTGCAAATTGGAAAGCTATGAGGGATAGTGAGATAACATAGTAAAGATCTAGAAAGATCTCAGTTGATAACAGTAGTAGACCAAATTGAATAATGTGAAAAGTACTGAGGATAAATGTAAAGTCTCACGTTTGAGCTAAAGAAAATAAAATTTGCATGTACAAGATGGAGGTCAGATATGTAATCTCTGGGAGATTCTGTATTCTCCATTTTTTACAACTTCTGATTTAGCTGAAATCCTTGCCTATCTCTTTCTCAGGGAAGAGTGTGTGTCGCCTTTTTTTTTTTTTTAACCCATTTCTTTTAGAAAAGACAGTAACCCTACCCTAGCACAAACAAAAAGCCTCCTTCAAGTACTCCCATCTTATTCTCTCAAAATCTAAGCTTTCCTGAAGCATCTCATCTCCTGGGTCAAGAGATCTTTAGCCCTAGGCACTAACCTCTTTAAAATAAGTAACAAGGTCCTTCCACATAGCTAATACCCTCAGTCTTGGTCTCTACCCCACCTCTACCCTGATCATACACCTCCCAACCCCCATCCCCAGGTTTAGATCTCTCTGCTCTTCATCTCTCTGGAGCACTTATGTCCCAACTTTCCATCTCTAAAAACTAAACTTGAAACCTGTCAACCAACTTTGGATCCAGTTTTCAAAGCACAATCCACTTCCATTCTCCCGTGTAGATAAACATGTAAAGAAGAGGCATAGCCACAAGCTAAGCTCCGAAGGTAGCTGCCTAATCAAATTCCTGGGATTTTCATAAGCAGAGAAAGTCAATCCAAACCTCTGAGGCTCCTTCTGTCTCTCCCTTTTGCTTGTATGTACTATATGTCATATTCTTTTCCCTCAAATCTGGCTTTGTTTAAAACCTTAGTGTCCTTTATATGATCAATACTATTTCCCCACAAATATCTATATAATCTTTTTTTTTTTCATTTCAAAGAGATCTGATTTTAAGAATGTTGCTCATGCTTCAGAGGTATACTGGAGTCAACTTAAAAGAGATGATTGTTTCAGTGTGAGCAATTGTACCTCCAAAATCAGCAACCTTACAAATCTAGGCTTGATGTATTATTTAGTTGATTATTTAGATGTAAGAAATTGATGGCAAAAATGTTAATAGTGCAAATTAAACTTAAAAGTATTTAAACAAACTCCTCTCCTCCACCAAAAGCTGGTTGTTAAACATTTGCCAGAATATCCCTGATTTGGTTCCATGTCATAAAAATTCAAGTACTCCACTGGTATCCAGGAAAATCTTAAAGGTCTTCCTGGGTGGATACAGCGGAGGATCTGTAGGAGGGCATGGATAAAAGTCACATGAGATGAAAAGATGTGCATGGATTATAATCTACCCTGGTAGAGGCGGTGGAGGTTCTTGGGTAAATGAGATCTCAGATGCATCAAAATACAATCAAAGCAAATTTTCTTTTCTATCTGTGTTTCTCGTACTTGAAATCAACCCCCTTCCCTCTTTCTACTGCATGTTGTGTTGTTCCACATGGATAGTAGACATGGTGGGGAAAAACCTTGGGACACAGTTCTAAGAGCTCCTAGACTCTTATTGATATGCAAATTATTAAATTGAGAACATAATTCAGTTGGAATGCAGTCAGGTTTCAGGTTCCCAGAAGAGAACCATTTAGATTCTGGCACTCCAATTGCCTCAGTCAGATTTCTCATCACCAGTGTGTAAAGAAGGAAACTGTCTGAATTCCTTCTAATGAATACTAGCAAAACTGAGCTCTGGTCACTCTCAGGACACTGTGACATGTTACAGGGGCAGAAATTGGTTTAGAATCACTGTGTCATGAAGCCAAGAAAAGAACTTCTTCCTTTTTGCTGGGCTTACAGAATAATAAGCTTTTAAAGAGGGAGGGGAAGAAGAAAAGGTAGAAATAATGCCTTGTCATTAAAGTTAATGAAGCCTTTTGGAATCTTTGAGATAATGGGCCATACTTGGGAGAAGCAAGAGCAAGAAAGCTAAAAGGTTATGGTGTAGAGCTGGTGCTTAGAGACAGGGAATAGTATTAAAGGCAGCAAGCATTTGTTTATATATTTTTAGAAATACTTCATTTATTTTAACATTCTTAAAAAAAATTCATTCCAAATCCCTCCGTCCAGCTGACAAGTATTTGTTAAGCTCTTGCTATGTTCTAGGCACTGTGCTAAGCAGTAGAAGAGCAAATACACATGAACAAAAAGACATCCCCTGTTCTCAAGCAGCTTGTATTCTAAGGGGAGAAAGCAATGCACAAGAGAGAGCTAAAAAGCTAGAAAGAGGGAGTAAAGGTCTTTGTTCAGGTGCATGTGGTCAAAGTGTAGAAGCTGAGAAATAGAGTTGGGAGGAGATGGAGACTGGCCAGCCTGGACCTTGACCTAAAATGGAGATGCTGGAGGCACTCACCAGTGCCAGGGAGAAATCAGCATGGGAGAAAGATGTTATAGGGTGAGACAGCAGCTGAGGCATGATATCCAAAAAGTCAGAAAAGAAGATGAAAGCTATTGAAGAAAGAGGTGGAGGAGATTCAGCATAGTTGGCTGAATTATAGTAATGTTCTTGTGCCTTTATCCCTTTGTTTGCAGAAAGGAGTATGAGTTCCTTCATTCGTGTATTTTTTTTGGTAGATAGCATTTTATTTTTTTCATGTAAAGATCGTTTTCAGTGTTAATTTTTAATAAGATTTTGAACTTCAAAATTTTTCTTCTTCACTTCCCCCTTCCCCAAGACAGTAATCTGATATAGGTTATACATGTACAATCATGCAAACATATTTCCACATTAGTCATGCTATGAATGAAGAAATGGAACAAAAGGGAAAAGCCACAAAAAAAAAACCCAACAAAAAAGTGAAAATAGCATGCTTTGATCTCCATTCAGTCTCCATAGTTTTTTTTTTTTCTGGATGTGGTTAGTATTTTCTATCACAAGTCTTTTGGAATTATCTTGAATCACCATTTTGCTGAGAAGAGCTAAGTCAATTATAGTGGATCATCACACAATGTTGCTGTTACTGTATACAATGTTCTCCTGGTTCTGCTCACTTCACTCAGCATCAGTTCATGTAAGTCTTTCTAGGTTTTTCTGAAACCTGCCCACTCATCATTTCTTATAGAACAATAGTACTCCATTACATTCACATACCACAGCCATTCCCCCAATTAATGGGCATTCCATTGATTTCCGATTTTTTGCCACTGCAAAAAGAGTTGCTATAAATATTTTTGTACATGTAGGCCCTTTCCCCCTTTTTATGATCACTTTGGGATATAGACCTACTAGTGGTATTGAAGGATCAAGAGGTATGTACAGTTTGACTGCTCTTTGGGCATAGTTCTAAATTGCTCTCCAGAATGGTTGGATAAGTTCAAAACTCCACCAACAAAGCACTAGTGTTCAAATTTTCCCACATCTTCTCCAACATTTATCATTTTCCTTTTCTGTCATCTTAGCCAGTCTGATAGGTGTGAGGTGGTACTTCAATTGTTTTAATTTGCATTTCTCTAATCAATAAGACTACAGATAACTTGAATTTCTTCATTTGAAAACTACCTTTTCCTATCCTTTGACCATTTATCAATTGGGGTATGACTTGTATTTTCATAAATTTGACTCAGTTCTCTATATATTTGAGAAATGAGGCCTTTATCCAAAGCATTTGCTGTAAAAATTGTTTCCTAGCTTTCTGCTTTCCTTTTTTTATTTTAATTTATTTTCTTGATTACATCATTCATTTTAAATTTTGAGCTACAAATTTTCTCCCCTGCTTTCCCCTACCCCCAAACCCCAAACAGTGATCCCACTGTAAAGCCCCTCCCACAATCTGTTCCCTTCTATGTCCTCCTCCAACGCTCCTCTAACTTTCTAGTAGGGCAGGGAGAGTCTCCCTACCCCCATCCCTGTATGTCTTATTTCCCAGTTGCATTTGATTGTATAGCTTTAATTTCTAGATTCTTGCAATTCCTCCCTTGTCACCCACTCCTA
>JAQQSW010017419.1:0-11465 GCA_028646575.1 Pseudocheirus occidentalis | reverse complement strand
CCCCCCAAAAAAGCAGAGATGAAAAAAATCCATTTTTGATGATTAGAGATTCTTCCTGTTTCCACTATACTAATGTTTAAGCAAGTAAAAACATTTCTAATTTGTCACCATTTTATTTGACAATCCTTTCCATCTTTTTTCTTAATTTCCTTTTGCCTTTCTTTGTTGATTCTTTACCTTTTTTATAATGATAATTTTCCTGGTGATTATAACTATTACTTATTTGAATTTTTTTCTTGTTTATCCTTTTTTATTTTAGAATGCCTTTTTTTTCTTTGTTGGATAACATGATGGCAATGCATGCTTTTTAAGATTTACTTGTTCGTGGTAAATTTTTTCCATTCCCTCAGTTTTATTTTGTGTATGTTTTTAAAATGTTTTTATTTTAAGCAAAAGATTGTAGGTTTCCTTTTTATCTAACCTGTCACTCTTTTTTGTTTTATTAGATTTTTAAAAACCCATTCATATTTATAATTATGAGTTAAGTTTATATTTTCACTAAATTGTTTTTCAAGCTATATGTTTTTCCTTCTTCTAATGTAAACATATTATGATGTTTCTTTAGTTACTTTACTTAAATTTTGTTTTAAAATCATTTCATTCCACTTGCTCTCTTCCTTTCATGTCTGAATCCTCTCTTCTTATTTGTTACCCAGTTTCCTTTAGAGTTTTGTTTTTTGGTTCTTCTCTTCTGCTTTTATTTGCTTATATATTTATTTCCCCTATTTTTTCTTCTCAGTCAGATAGATACTTCCTCTCCTCACCTTTAGCTATCCCTCTTTGTTAAGTGTTTTTAAAAAATTTCATCGTTTTGCATCCTTTTCCAAAAAAAATTTCTTTCACTCTTCATTATCCATCTTCTTTTTCTGTTTTCTAGACCTTTGTTCTCTGATTCATGACTTTACAATCTTCTGCTCTTTCTTTTCTCTATATTCTTCATTTGACTAAAGTTTCTAACAAGTTCATTTTTCCCTCTAAGCATTTTTTTTCTTTTTCTACATTTGCCTAGAAATCTCCCTTTGTCCATATTTTCCCATTCCTCCAGGTGCCAATTGCCACCATAGGATCCAACTTTCCTCCTTCCAAGACAAGTAGACTTTTCAGGTGCCAAGTTCTCATTTACTTTCACTCATAGGAGCATTTATCGATGGAACCTCTTCCTACCTTCAAAGTAAGTTTCCTTCCTTTTCTTCTCCCTTTTAATCTTGTCCTCCTTTTCTCTTCATTCCACTGTTAGTTCTTGTTCTGAGAGCACAGAGGTCATGTTCCCTTGATTGCTAGCCTTTCATTTGACCCCAGTGTCTTACTCCTCTCTAGTCCCCTGTTTCTCTCTCTTTCCTTTTATGTTCTTTCCCATGTTGTAATATAGACCCACAAAAGAAGTATTCAAAGAGGTCATAGAAATGGGAGGAAGACCTGTATGTACAACAATATTTATAGCAGCTCTTTTTGTGGTGGCAAAGAATTGGAAATTAAGGGGATGCCTATCAATTGGGGAATGGCTAAACAAGTTGTGCTATATGAATGTAATGGAATACTACTGTGCTATAATAAATGAGGAGCAGATGGACTTCATATTTACCTGGAAAGGCTTATACAAACTGATGCTGAGTGAGAAGAGCAGAACCAGGAGAAATTTGTACACGATGACAGACACAACATATGTGTGACGACCAGCTTTGATGGATTGGACTCTTCTCAGCAACAAGGTTACAAGACAACTCTAAAAGTCCCAGGATGGAAGGTGATGTCTATATTGAGAGAAAGATCTAGAAAGAACAGAGTTTAAATGGAGATTGAAGCAAACTGCATACTCTCTCTGCCATGTTTGGTTTTGTTTCCTCTTTCCCGTTGTTCATTCCATCAGTTACAGTTCTTTGTAACCTTACTAATGTCTAATGTGAAAGTATTTGCAGATCCTGTACTTGATTGCATGCTGCCATGGGTGGGTGGAGGGGACAGGGGGGAGAGAGAGGGAGAGAAAATTTGAAACTCAAGGGATTATGGAACTGAATCTTGTAAACTCAAAGTAAACAAATTAATAAAGACCAAAAAAAAAGCATTCACCTGCAGGGATAGTGTTGCCAGGTTCTCTGTTGTGATAATGTCACTTGTCTCCCTCCTTAGTGTTATCTCTGCCAAATTTCCACTTTCACCCCTGTCTCCTTGGGAACATTTACAAAGAAATGTCTTACTGCCATTTCTGTTACTCCGTTGCTATTATTATCTACATTTATTCTTTCCTTCATTTCTGTTGTTTGGGTTTTTAAGAAGCAAATAATTTCTTCAATCTGGTTTTCTTTCTAAAATTGTTTCAAACTCTTCTTAATTATTTAATGTCCATCTTTTGTCCTGTATGAATAAGCACAGACTTGTAGGAGAAGTTAGCTTGGGTTGCAATCTGAGTTCCAGAGCTCTTTGGAAAACATTTGATTCCCTCCTCCTTTTTCTAGTGTCTGTGGAAGTCTTGTGTTATTCACACCCTTTCTTTGCATTTGAAGGTCTTTCTCCTGATGGCTTGCAGAATTTGTTCTTTCTGAATGGAATTGCTGAATTTAACTCTGTGTTTCTTGGTGTTTGCAGCTTTCGTTTTTTTTTTTTTTCTGGAGGTGAGCTACGAATTCTTTCAGTTTTTAATTTTTGAGATTGGAATTTCATTTTCTACGTTCAGAAGTTTTGTGTGGTTCTTTTCTATTTTTCCTTCATTTTGGTGTTAAAGTTTCTTATCATCGTTCCGCTGCTTTTGCGGTCGTACTCGGTTCCTCAGCTTCCGACATGCAGAACGACGCCGAGTTCGTGGATCTGTACGTGCCGCGGAAATGCTCCGCAAGCAACAGGATTATTGGGGCCAAGGACCATGAGTCCATCCAGATGAACGTGGCCGAGGTTGACAAGGTTACAGGCAGATTCAATGGCCAGTTTAAAACCTTATGCAATTTGTGGAGCAATTCGAAGAATGGGGGAATCTGATGACTCTATTCTCCGGCTGGCAAAAAATGATGGTATTGTTTCAAAGAACTTTTAATTGAAGAAATCTTGTGGAAAATGTCTTAATAAATCAGAAAAACACCAAAAAAAAAAAGTTTCTTATCATCTCATGATCTTCTGGGAGAACTGTCATCCTTAGGTTGTCAGTATGAGTCCTAAACTCAAGATCTGTATATTTTGCTTGCATAGTGAGAATATTTTCTTTTAATGTCCTTCAGTTTTGCTTCTTTTATTCCAGGTTGTCTTTCACTTTTGTCTATTTGCTTTTCTCATCCGCCTTTTGTTTCTTTGGTGAGACTTGCCATTACAGATTCCAGTTTTTCTATTCTGCCTATCGTACTGACTGTGCAGGACACAAATTGTGCTCTCATAATTCTCATTTCTTTTTTGAACCACCCAGGAACTGCATATTATGGTTCCACGTTCTTCTTACATTCCATACACAGTGTCTTCTGTCTTCATCAAGTGTTAAATCTTTTTTAAATTCTGTAATATTTGTACATAAATGCCTGAGCTAATTTACTAGATCTGGAGGCTTTATTTCTTTTTATTCTTACCGGGTTGGTTTGTTTTTTCTGTTGCTTTATATAATTTTGAAGGTCTTTGAGATTCTTCTTCCTGGAATTCGTGATACTTTCAGATTTTTCTCCCCTTCATTTTCCTTATCACTGACTTTGACTCTCTGCCCTCTGATTGGGGCTTCTTTGGGGGTCTAGATCTCAGTGGTTTCAGCCTTCTTCTACACTGGATCATTAATGGTTCAACAGCCTAAGTCTCCACCTCGGTTGCCTTTTAGGTGTTCAAAACTGGCCCAGCTGGATGCTATACTCTTCCCTCAGGTTTGATAGAGTGCTATTCAGCTCATACACACAATGTCCTATCCTCAGCCCCTCTGTTCTTTATTTCTGTGGCTCACCACCAATACTCAGAACCTGATTTTTCTGGCATTACCAGTGTAGAGCTTTACAATGTTGGTACTTCCAGGTGGTTGTTCCAGGACTGCAACAAAGTTGACTATTGAGGCCTGAGGAAACTTCCACGGTCTGGAGCTGGGGTCCCTGTGGCATTAGAAGGAAGGAGGGGGATGTAGAATGGAGCAGTGGGTTTTGATGTGAGTCTTTCTTGTCTCTTGGGCTACTAGTGCAGTCTTGCTATTGGTAGTGTATGAGGTAAGGGAGAAATACTAAGTGAACACAGCGTCAGTGAGCATCCATTTCTGAGTCTGAGATATATATATATATATATATATATATATATATATATATATATATATATAAACATTCTTTTGGATTCCAGGTGTCCTGGACCATGGAAACAGATAAAGTTGCTTTATCTTTGGTACATAATTTCTGTTTTGGATTGATCTGAGAGGTGGTGGTGACCAGGGAAAATGTCTAGATCACCATCACATGACCAAGAAGTCTTGTTTGATCCTTTTCTTAAAGAGTGAATCTGATAAGGATTGTTTTCTTCGTATTTGTAACCCTAGAGTTTAGCAGAGGGCTTTGCATGTAGTAAGTACATAAATGTGAATGAAATGCTTATTCATTTGTACATTCACTTTAACATTGTTCCTGGTATTTGCACAGATCAGAGACCAGCCTGTTGTAGGACAGCTAATTCCAGATTGCTACTTGGAACTTGAGAAGAAAATTTTATTGGAGCGAAAGAATGTTCCCACTGAATTTCCAGTAATCAGCCAGAAGCGACTGATTCAGCTGGTAAAAGAAAGTCAACTACAGTTGGATGAAAATGAACTTCTTCATGCAGTTCACTTCCTAAATGAATCAGGTATTTTAAAAATTCTGGTTTTTACTTTTTTTCAGAGTTTAAAAAGAAAAGTTTAATCAAAACACTGAATAATGAAACAAATCCTAAATTTAAAACAAGCCATCTTTGAAAAAAATTTTCAAAATTATCTTAAAATAGGATACATGTATAAATTGCTGTAGAATCATGGTAACAGATCATAGAAAATGAAAAGTTAAGGGCATTTTTTTTCTGTTAAAATCATTCAGTTTTAGGGCAATCACTACTTTTTCAGTGAGGAAATTAAAGCTCCCAGATATCAAAATAACTTGCTGTAGAATGTACTTACTATTCCAGTGGCAGGATCCCATACAGTCACAGTGTCATAATTCATAATAGAAAAATTCTTAATCCAGCCTTAATTTAGTATTAGAAATTTTATTTGAATAAAAACATAAGATGAGAAATTGGAGTAAAAGCTATGAAGTTGGATGCTGTCTCTGTTTCCTTGATTTCTTTGACAAAAATATTATCATAAAAATAGACTAAGTACTAATTCTAGCATTCACTATATCAGATGATAACATTTTCATATATATGATGAAATATAATTTCACCTCCTCCCATAAAACTATTATTGTATATATTTTTTTCCTATTTGAAATATCTTTACTTCATCCTGGAAGTCCTCAAAGTTGTATGATGCTGACTATTCTGATTTAACAGCACAAAGTATAAATTTGATTTGTTTGTTTCTCTGTTTGATAAACACTCTGTTCCTGAATTGCAACTTCAATGTTAAACTCTACAGTACGATATAATGTCTAGAACTTTCAAGAACTTTATACGAATCCCTGTTTGTAACAAGAGTATTTAAGACCCAGACAAATTATATCACTCTGGGATACTTGTTGAGCAATATTTTTACAAACAACTGTTTGAATTATTTTCTAGTAAAAATATTGCTTCTAATAAATCTGATCATTAAAACTCAAAAAATATTATCATAAAGTTTTGAAACATTTTATTCTTCTCTGTCTCTAAATTATTTGAATGTTAACTTTTATTATTTAACACAGGATGCATTTATAACATATATCTAGTAACTGAATGAAAAGAAAAAACTCAGTTTCTCTTTATATTTAGATATAGAATCTATGTCAAATAAACATTTATATAATATGATATGGTTTGTGAAATATTTCATAGTCCTTTTTGCTCCTTATGACAGTAGAGAGTGTGCTATAGTGGGTATGGAACTAACCTCAAAATTAGTACAACCATGGCTCACATTTTCCCTCTGACACATCAGCTATTTCTGAGACCCTGTACAAGTCACTTATCCTATTAGTGACACAGGCAATTTTCTGAAACTGACTTGCAGATATGCATTGGTAAAAAGTGAGTTTCTTCACTGTGGATTTTCTTATACTGATGCATAGATGCAAACAAAAAAAAAAGAAAAAATTAAGAGTCAGAATTTTCTGATATTTGAAACTGTATTACAGGAGTCCTACTACATTTCCAAGACCCAGCATTGCAGTTAAGTGACTTATATTTTGTGGAACCTAAATGGCTATGCAAGATGATGGCACAGGTTAGTATCTTATACTAGAATTGTGGGGCATGGGGGTAATTATTGTCAAGTCATGAGCAGAAAATGAAAATGTAAAGTCTTTGAAAATAGTCTGTGCCTAAAATAGAAAGCAAAATTAATTCATCTGCAAACATTTATTAAGTCCTGTTGCCATGTGTCTGGTTTTTGTTATTTGTCCTTCATTCTCAAAGGGAATCATGACATCTGAGAGGTTTGGCAAGAGGTTTTGTCTCTCTGACAGGCAAGTGAATTGGATTTGAGTGAGGGACGGCTGTTCCAAGTCACCAGCCTCATTTGTCCTCCAGAACCATTTCAGTCCATTGGCCAGACACACATCAGAACAACTGGAAATGGCCCCAGATGTGGTAGAAAACCTTGGTCTTTTAAAGCTAAGGTCTTTAGCAGGTCTTAGTATGATTGAGGCAAAGCCCATTCAGTGATTAAAGCTAGGTAAAAAAAAAATGAGGCAAAGAATGGCTTCTTTACCCTAGTCCAAAAAAAAGAAAATCAAACTGGGAGGAGAAGATCCTCAAGGTTTCTGGCCCAAAGAGAAATAATTCCTATTTATATTCACTCTGAGTCAATCTGGGACAGAAAAAAGACCTAGTGGAGTTTGGCCTGGGACCTACTATTGACCAATAAATGATAACCAGAGTCATTCAAGTTTAAGACATGGTCCTCACTGTTGGTACCTGGAATGTGCACAGACTTGTGTATAGTACATAATCCATTAGATGTGAAAGACAAAGGGAAAGAAAGAAAAGAAAGAGCTGCATTGCCCAACTGACTAGTCCCAGTTTGGTCACCAGTGGGACAGCTCCTACTACTCACAGGATTGTTGTTTGTTCTACATTCTTTAAGAGGACCATGACATTAGGGAGGTGGTCTGACACTGTGCTAGGTACTGGGAAAAAATGAAATAGTTCTTGGCTAGAAGGAGCTTTTATTCAATTGGGAGAAGTAACATGGGGGATGCACTAATAGGAATCAATAAAGGTTTCTTGTAGGAGTGGTGTTTGAGATGAATTTTGAATATAAATGCAATGTTAAGAAGTATAAATAAGGAATGTCAGCTTTCCAGGCCAACCAAGAAGAGCCAAAGGCAGTGAAATATGGGCTGCTATATATGGGGAACAGTAAGAATGAAAGCTTGATTGGAACATTGAGCTTGTCTGAAATGTTCGACTGAAGGGTAAAGGATAAAGGTCTTTAAATGCCCATCAGAGGAGCTTGTATTTGATTCCAGGAGTAAGAGAGAGAGTTACTAGGAGGGAGTTTAGTGAGTACAGTAATCTGTGAATTAAGAATATCGCTATGGCAGCCATATGGGAGCTGGATTGGTGTGTTAGTGGCTGAGTGGAGAGAACTGAGACAGAGATTACTTTAAGAAATATTGGAAAAAGGTAGAATTACACCAAGGCGAAGACTTCATTGGAATGTTATCTCATACTATATGATTGTCTCAGAATCATATTAAAGTTGGAAGGAACCTTTGAGATGACATCTTCAACTCCCTCTTCATTCAATATATTAGGGAATAGAGACTCAGAGAGGTTATATGGGTCTCAGGGTCACGAAGATAGTAAGCATCAGTGCTGTTATCCACACAGCTAGTTCATTTCTAATGATTTTGTACATTTCTTCAAAAGTCAGAAAGATTTGTAGCACTTTTAAAAGATCCTTTTTTTGTTATGTTTCCTTTGCATCTGGCCATTTTGACCAATACTTGAAATGATTAATTAGAAAAAAGTAGGTTGACTGTCAATATATGAAAAAAAATATTCTGGTGAGCACAGGGAACAAGATAGACTGTTGATGAGGCTCCTTTGAGGGCATGCACTTGCAGAAAGCTTTTGAGGCTAGCAATATTGTGGTCTTTCTAATGTTTGTGCTGTAGAGCATCTTGATTCATCACTGTTTAGAACGGAGATTGTGATTTCTTTTCTGAAAAGTGAATCTTTCATACTGTTTTATTAGAATATAATGATAACAACCACAATGGAATATAATAAAAACATTGGAATATAATAATACTAGTGGAATTTCCCTTTTGAAGATTGTCTTACCATGTTCCTTTGTGGAGAAATTGCTTTTCCTTCTTTGGACTTTCGTTTGTCTTCAGTTCTAATATCCTCTTCTGTGTTATACCTACTGTAGTGTAGAGTGTGTTCAAGGAGGACTAGTAGCTTGGTTTGGCATCAAAGACACCAAGGTCATCCATTGCATCTTGAGCCACCATCTGTCGTCTTGACTTTGTCCTGCTATTGGACTGTGTTGATTCTGGAAGAAAGAGTGAGGCTGATGACTTTGTGCAACTCTGTCTGACTTAAATTCAATTAACAGATGAATCAAAAGACATCAACTATACCATTTTAACATTTTTAACTATCTCAAAGTCCTGTGATGACAGGCAAGTGATGAAACAGAGGTATGGATACACTGGGAGCTGTAATCACAGTCCTGCATACAGGCAGCCCAGGCCATATGATTTTTTTCTTCCCTAGAAGCAGCAATAGAATTCAGCAGCCCCTGGCTGTCTGAGTAGCCTTTTAAGGACATACCACTTACCTCCTGGTGTGAGGAAAGGGCTATAAAAGGTACCCTAAAAGTTGTCTGCTTACCCAACCCTGATCCATTCACCACGGCAGGCAGGGAATCCTACCCTGGGATCAAAACACACATAAAATTTTACAAAAACTTCTGCACAGATGATTCCATTCACCATTGTTACATGAAATATGTGCACACTTGTGGACAACACAAAATCCATTAGACCTGAAAGACAAACAGATCTTGTTGCAAGAGAGCTCAGCAGGTATCACATCCTAATAGCAAACCTGAGTGAAACAAGGCTAGTCAGTGAAGGCCAGCTTACTGAGTAGACAAACATTTTTCTGGAGTGGCCCCAGTGAAGGGGATTTCCGTGAAGCTAGTGTAGGTTTTGTGGTCAAAACTAATATAGTTGGAGAGGATTCTGGGAAGATGGCAGAGTAGGTCAAGAAATTCCAAGCTCTCAAGATTTCCCCCCACAAGAGTTAAAAAAAAGCATGTTAGGGCAAACAAAGCGTCAGTGGAAATAAATAAGAATAGGGACACAACTGAAGTATTCCTGGGACAATTTAAGAAGATCTAAAGAAAAATCCCAGGATGAGGTTTGGTCCCCATGAGAGTAAACACCTCCAGGCTAGGGTCTGCTTTAACAACTAGGGACAAGCCCTGGGGTTGGTTTGTTTGAGAGGCTGCCTCAGCCCCAGCAATAAGAACTTTTGCCTCTTGAATAGTGAGGGGATTTGGGGTGTCTGAGCCTGGGAAGGTTGAGGGAACCTCTGCTGACAAGGAATGCCAGGCTCAACTGTGCTGTGAAGAACAGAGGGGGTGATAAGAAACCAGCCTCCAGAGCCCCTGGCCTGCAGATTGTAGGGAGACCAAGCAACCATTCAGAGGGTAATTGCTTTTGCTTTGACCTGCTTGGATCTGGGTCACAGACTTGGGTGACGGTCCTGGGGATAAGAATGCTAGTGAGCCAGAGCTTGTGGTGGCTGTAGAGAGGGTGTCCTCCTCATAGCTCTGACAATAGCTGTGAAAACCCCAGTAATTTGGGATACAGCTCTCTCTACTCTGGAAGCAGAGTTCTACCATGGCAAAGAGCTCAAAAGTCAAGTAATTGGCTGGCAAGATGAGCAAACAGAGGAAGCACTATCAGACCACAGAATCTTTTGGGGGGAACAAAAAGAATCAAAACATGGAACCAGAAGAAGACAACAAAGTCAAAACTCCTGCATCAAAAGTCTTCAAGAAAAATATGAAATAATCATAGGCCATGGAGGAGCTCAAGAAGAATTTTGAAAATCAGGTAAGAAAAGTGCAGGACAAGTTGGGAAGAGAAATGAGAATGATGCAAGAAAATAATGAAAAGCAAGTCAACAGCCTGCTAAAGGAGACCAAAATAATACTGAAGAAAATAGACTTAAAAGATAGACTAATTCAAATGGCAAAAGAGGCCCAAAAAGCCAATGAGGAGAAGAATACTTTAAAAAGCTGAATTGGACAGATGGAAAAGGATTTTCAAAAACTCACTGAAGAGAATAATTCCTTTAAAACTAGATTGGAGCAAATGGAAGCTAATGACTTTATGAGAAATCAAGATACTATAAAGCAGATCCAAACAAAGAAAGAATAGAAGGCAATATGAAATATCTCATTAGAAAAACCATTGACCTAGAAAATATATCTGGGAGAGATAATTTTAAAATTATTGATCTACCTGAAAGCCATGATAAAAAAAAGGAACCTAGAAATCATCCTTCAAGAAGTTCTCAAGGAAAATTGCCCTGCTATTTTAGAATCAGAGGACAAAATAGAAATTGAAAGAGTACACTGATCACCTCTTGAAAAAAGATCCCCAAAAGAAAACTCCTAGGAATATTATAGCCAGGTTTTAGAGTTCCCAGATCAAGGAGAAAATATTATAAGCAACCAAGAAGAAACAATTTAAGTATTGTGGAAACACAATCAGGATAACACAAGATCTAGCAACTTCTACATTAAGGGGTCGAACATGGAACATGATATTCTGGAGGCCAAAGGAGCTAGGATTAAAACCAAGAATCACCTACCCAGCAAAACTGAGTATAATGTTTCAGGGGAAAATATGGTCATTCAATGAGGTGGAGGAATTTCAAGCATTCTTGATGAAAAAAACCAGAATGGAATAGAAAATCTGACATTCAAATACAAGAAGCAAGAGAAGCATGAGAAGATGAACAGGGAAAAGAAATCATAAGAAATTTATCAAAGTTGAACTATGTACATGCCTACATGGAAAAAATATAATTGTCACTTATCAAAGTTTTCTCAGTATGAGGATAGTTGAAGGGAATATAAATGTATATATATATATATATATATATATGTTTACATACATATATATGTCTATAGAAGGGTATATGTGCATATGAATACATATGTGAGTGTGTATATATATGTGTACAGGTGTACATAAACAGAGAGCATAGGATCAATTGAATAGGAAGGGATGATATTTTAAAAATAAAATTAAGAGATGAGAGAGGAATATAATGAGAGGAGATAGGGAGAGACAGAATAGGGCAAATTATCTCACATAAAAAAA
>JAQQSW010017418.1:0-11465 GCA_028646575.1 Pseudocheirus occidentalis | reverse complement strand
GGGCTCCCAGACTGCTGGGAAGAGCCCCACCTGCTGCGCTGCCTGTAGCTACAGATGTGCTTTCAGTCTTGTGGAGAGTTTTGGAGCTTGAAAATCTGTTTAGCGTCCCATTTTCTGAGTTTTTTAGGGTGTTTGTGTGGGAGCTGTGGTGCTTTGCTGCTTCTACGCCGCCATCTTTGGTGGGGTTGTTTTTTGTTTCCTTGTTCTTCTGCTGGCTTCTTGACTTTAGACTTAATGTTAGGCTGGATTCTGCTGTAGGGAAGAGCCTATTGCTGCTTTTTTTTTGTTTTTTTTTAAAGTCTTGTGTTATTCCAGGATCTCAGGGATAGGCTTTCAAACTTCAGTGTTCCCAGAATGGTCTTATCCAGGGCAAGTCTGACTGCTGCCCTCTAGTCTGAGTTTTGTAAGTTCCTGATCTGGATTTGGGTCTATGCAAGAGTAGTATATTGCTGGATTCAGTCCCTGTTAGGCAGCTGGAGAGCTCTGCTGGTTCAGGGTGACAGAATTGTAGGCTTCCTTTTTATTTTTTTTCTCTGGGATTCTTGCCCTGGTTACTCCTCTACAGGTTGCGCTCTGATATTGGAACTGAGAGTTTTCTTGGATGCTATGGATGGGAATAGGGTCTTATCACACGGCTACTGCTTGCTTCTGAACCTCTTCCTTTCTTGTCATAGAGCCCATGCCTTCCTACCCTGGAATGCCATCCCTAGATCCCTTTTTCAGTCTGCTCTGTATCTGTGAATCGACACGGGGTTTTGGGTGACAAAGTTGCCACTTGGTCCCTGTCATGGTGCCCTGGTATGAGCCTGGGACCTCTTCTTGCCTTATGTACAGTCTATCCATGGGCCCCATAGTACTGCATGGTTCCTCCTGGCCCAACCCTGTCCCTTGTGTCCACAGACCCAGGTTGTTCAAATGACTTACTGTAACTTTTTCTGGATTTCCCCATCAGGATTCGGTCTGGTGCATTCTCTAGGTTTCTTTGGAGGAGTTTTGTGGAAGGGAACTCAGCTGTACTGCTTCCCGCTGTTTTGCTATCTTGGCTCTGTCATCAGCTTGTGAAAATAGTCTGGTGGGAGAAGCTGTTGTTCATAGTACTTCATTCTCAAAAATGACCAAATGACATCAGGAAGGTGATGTTTTGGCTTGTGAGTGAATTGAATTTGTGAGGCAGAGCTGCTCAGAGTCATCAGCCCTAGAGTGGCAAGACAAAAGTCAGTACAGCTGGTCCTGGCCCAGAGGAGAAGCCGGCAGCTTGATCTGAACTGGTATGAAATGCAATTTGAATCTAGTAGGTATCATTTGATCGAAGTTGCAGTGAGATAAGCTAATGCAGTTGGGTAGGAAGCAGAGATATAGCAGAAAAGAAGGGACTTTGAAACTAGGAAAGAAAGGCAGGAGTCCTAGACACTGTCCTAAGCTCTAGTCAATTATTTATTTAGCCACTAATGTAATTTTTCCTAAAATACAGGTCTAATCACACTTTATCTCTCCTCAGTAAACTTCAGTGGCTTTCTATTGCATCTAGGAGGAAATTAAAATGCTGTTTGGTACTCAAAGCCCTTCATAACCCAACTACTTCCCATCTTTCCAGTCTTTTTACACCTTATTCCCTCATATGTATTCTTTGATCCAGTGACACTGGCCTTTTGGCTGCTCCATAAACAAGACACTCCATTATTTGACCCCCCCAAATTTTTTCAGATTGTCTCCTATGCCTCGAATAATGCTCGGCTTCCTCTCCTCTGACTGCTAACCTCTGGCTTGCTTCTGTTAATTATTTCCTAATTCATCCTAAATTTTTCTTGCTTTGTATGTATTTGAATATTGTTCCTCTCCCCCCTTCCCCATTAGATTGTAAGTTCCTGTAACACCAATTCGATACTCATAGCAGCCATGTATTTCCAGGGTAGATTAGAAAAATATAATAAACTCTCTTCCTCAAAGGCAAAACCAAAATATTTATTTGGGACATCATTAGAATACCAGGAGGTAAGATTTAACAGGGTACTTTTCACAAATCCAGGGGACTTCTTAAACCTTTATTTCTGTTAAGCACAAATAAGTTCCCCTAGGCAAATTTCTCCCTTGACCCACTCAAGCTGCTTCTCTCTCTGTCTCTCTCTCTGCTCTGCTGCTCTCTTGGGCAAACTCCTCCCACACTGGGCTCCATGTGATTCAGTCTCCATGTGACCCATATGTGAGCTCCAAAGCAGGTCACATAAGCCTATTAATGGGTGGGGAAGATCTTTCTATTCCCTTAACATTATAGTTCCCTTGAGGGAGGGGGATTTTTTTTTTTTTGGTCCTGTTTGTATCCCTAGCACTTAGCAGGATGCTTGGCTTGTCCTAGGTGCTTAATAAATGTTAATTTATTAATCATTTGCTTAATAATGGACAATACACAGTTAATTGTTCATTTTTCTTGGTAGAGTGAATGTAGAATGATTAGTATTCATTTATACTTTTACATATGTGTGGAGTACAAAGACCCTATCCCAAAATAGCTACACAGCGATCTCTCCAGGTGAAAGCAGAAAGGTTTCTTTATTAGAATCTCGCAAGAAGCAGGCAGTCCACACCACTGGAAGTGTCCAGAGGAGGATGCTGATTTACAGAAGCAGAAGATTGGTTTAAATAAACAAACATTACAGAGCCCCTTCCCCCACTCCCCCCATGTAAAGCTCTTACTTTTGATTGGCACTTGCCGTTACTTTTCCCTTATTTGGCAGGTGGGGTGATAGAAAGGAGGACTTAAGCAAAAGATTCTCACAGTATACCTAAGGTTTCAGATATGTTCAGTATGGCTGATGGGAGGCTTTAATTGTTTCCAAGTCTGGGAACTAGACTGATTAGGTATTCAGGAGGTACCATATTGGGAGGGAGTTTTCCCTCTGATAATGTTGTTCAAGGCTTTTGGGTGCAGCTGGAGGGGCTATGCATTTCTCTAAGGGTTTGTTTATAGAATGTTATTGAAGGCTTCTTTCTAGACAAACTTGCTAGCTCAGAGTAAAGACTTTTAGGCTGGGGGAAAGTGTGACTTTTACAACTTAATTACAGAGGCCTGTTACAAACTGATGTTACATACATCCCAGACTGCATCAGTCCCCTTTCACAAACAGATGGGGACCCACATTCATTATTCAGACTATTTAACTGTTCTCTGTATTTTTACATGCCACATAGACTAGTTACCTCACAGGCTATTTCTTCTTCAACATAACTGCAGACCTTAAACAAAAGAGGTTTCTAACTTGAACTTCTACACTCAGTTATCAATGCTAACCTTTGCCTAGTCCATGGAGTAGCTACAAATTCATAATGAAACAGCAAGATGTGTTTTACTCTACAATCCATTACATCAATTTAACAACAATTCAATTGAGAACTTTGTAGAACTTCCAGAAATGGTCACACAAGACTTTTCGAAACACCTTTTTAACAGTAAGGGTGATCAAGGAGCACAATGAGAATACAGAACAGTAAGCTAAAGCTGTAGCAGTTCCTGTACAGGCCTGGTCCAGATTCTTGGAGAAGCTGTCTGTATCTGACGTTGTCTTTCAGGTCCTCTGGCTCAGATGCTCACTTCAGAAGCAGGGGTGTTTCGTCAGGCCTGACAGGGGGCTCACAGAGACATGATTTAACACCAAAGGCACATAGAAATGGTTCATTTTCCTAGCCACACAAGACTAGGTATAAAGAGTTTAGTTTTCTAGCCACACAGGGATAGGCACAAACATTACAATAAATTTTCACAAGTAGTTACCACATTACGTCAAAAAATCCAGTTTTTGATCTTGTTACCAGTCATGCTTAAGGTTTGAATCTCCATGATAGGGATTTTTGAAAGCCAACCTTATCCTGTTGCTTTTCTCAAAAAAAAAAAATTTAAACCCTTATTCAGATTATTCAGCCTTCCTTTGCATTTGTTAACAACAGATCTTTTAGTAACTACTTGCGCTGACCATAGAAACTTGTTATAGAAGGAGAAAAACAGGGACATATGACATTCCAAATATGATAGGATAAAAACATCCTTGGCTCTGTTTAAAGTCAGGTAAACTGACAGATATCCAACCATGCAGTATCAGTACCACCTCATAGCTAGACTCAGGATTAGGTGGGAAACATTCCTTTTCAAAGGAACTTCATGGGTAAGTTGGCCAGAGGGATCCCATCCCAGACAGAGACTGAGATTGTCCCTTCGGCTGTTACCAGATGTAGACTGCCACCAGTTTAACAGTATAGAATCACATTTCTTCTGAAGAGCTTGTGGCTTTCCTCTCAGATACTGGTTCATGCGGTCAACTATATGCAAATTCAAACTCCAAACAAAATTTAGTTATGGTCCCAAATGCCTTTTACCTCAAACAACAAGTCTCACTAATCACAGCTTAGAGCCAGTTTCTTATCTTTTCTCAAGAAGGCATAGCAAGCAATAAACCTTTCCCAGGTCTCACAGATGCAAGGAATTCCACCTACTGTCATCCCTTTCCCTTGCAGAATAATGAGACTCTTGACAGTTTTACAACACAAGAATTAACTGAGAAGGAAAAAGACCTTTTTTATGGGGGGGGGGGTGAGGCCCCTGCTTTTTCAGTTCTCATACTTGTAGGAAATTCGTTCAGAATAGCATTTTCTCTTATAAAGTACCAATTAACAGCTTCAAATTTTAGCCTTACAACAGTTGTCCAAACAACTTGGTTCGCAATCTTACAACTTAAGTATTTCCACCACTATCCTGAGGGACCACATTCTCTATTCCACACACATATGTTAAAAAAAAAAATCTATATCTTCCATTTCATCAGAGTAGGGAATTCCTATTGTAGAAATTCCTTTTTGTAACTAAACTTCTCAAGAAGGCTGTCAGTAGTTGGTCCCTCCTCTTCCTTTGTTCTCACTGTCTTCTTAATTCTCTACAATTTGGCTTCCTGTCTTCTCTTAGAACTAAAATTGCTCTCTCAAAAGTTACTAATGATCTCTTAATTGCTAAATCAAATGTTCTTATCTCAGTTCTCATCCTTCTTGACTTCTTAGCAGACTTTGACACTGGCAGTAATCTCCTTCCCCTTGATATTCTCTTTTCTCTAGGTTTCCTTGTGATATTTCTGTTTCCTGCTTCTCCTCTTACCTGCGCGACCACCACTCTGTCTCCATTGCTAGATCTTCATCTGTGTTATGATTAGCAACTGTGGGTGTCTCCTAAGACTCTCTCCTGGGCCCTTTTTTCTTCTCCCTTTATTGCTTTATCACTTGGTAAACTCATTAGACTCTATTAGTCTTTCTCTAACTCAATTAATAGCTATTAATTATCTTTTTTGTATGGATGATTCTCATATCTGTATATTGTACCCTAACCTTTTTATTTTGTAGTCATTGTATGTGTTGGGGTTTTTTTTTTAGCCACTGCTTATGTTATTCAGCATCAGTTAATGTAATTTTTTTTATGTTTCTTTGTATTCATCACATTTATAATTTCTTACAGTACAGTAATATTCCATTATGTGAATGTCACATTTGTTTTAACAGATTGTTTAACCATTCTTCAATTGATAAGTATCTACTTTATTTCCAATTTGCTATTAAAAAAATGCTGCTATAATTATTTTGATGTATATGGAGGCTTTCTTATCAGCAGCCTCTTTGTGGTGGTCTTGTAATAGAATCTCTGATCCAAGTGACAATTTAGTCACTTTCCTTGCATAATTCCAAATTACTTTTCAGAATTGTTATACCAGTATTCAGCTCCACCAACAATGCACCAGTGTGCCTATCTTCCCATAACCCCTCCAATAATGACTATGCCATATTTTGTCATCTTTTCCAATTTTAAAGGTATGAGCTGAACACTCCTCCTGAAGCCATTTTGAACCCCCAAGATCTGAGAAAGGTCTAAAGCTTGGATTGATCATTCAGGAGAGGCATTGTGGCCCATTCTGAGCCTAATCTACCATAATGCTTTGCAGTGCTCTGGCATAATAGACATGCTTTGCTCTCTGAGTGAACTCAAAATGCCTCTTCCTATGTCAGCACTACAAGGCCAGATGAAGCTGACCAAAGCATTCTTCTGTTGAGGACTACTGAGGATAAGGCACCTTGACCAGACACTACCTTGAATAATGGAACTTTTCGTATCTTAATATTTTATAGATATGTACTATGTTTTGGCATGTTAATGGTAAAGGAAACACATATCTTGAGTTGTAATTTCGATGGACACTTTGTCAACTCAGTTATCTTATTGTATTTATAACCTGTTCACTTAAGAAAACTCCTTTCTCATGCTATGGTTTGATATGTATGGAGATAATAAATTTGAGTGACACAGATTTCCTGAGTTGGGGATTATTCTAAAATATATTTAAGACTTCTCATTCTTTTTATCAGATAGAATTAAAGTTCTGGCTCCATATACATGTATGCTAGTTTAAGGGAATAAACAATATGAATTTATATATCATCTATCCAGTTTGCATCTTTTAACCAAACTTCCAGGTCAACAGAAATAAAAAGTTAGGGTTATTTTGATTTGCATTTCTCTTATTAATAGTTATTTGGAACATTCTTTTATATGTTGTTTTATACTTTGCAATTCTTTTGAGAACTGTTTGGTCATATCCTTTGATAACTTATCTGTTATCATAAATGAGAGTTGTACTTTGTCTACAGACTTTTCTTCATTTATTGAGGCAATTAAGTGGTTTTGGATATTTTTGTTTTTACATGATCAGTACTGCTGTGGTTTTCCTAATGCTGAATGAACCATCCTTATATATGTGGTGCAAATCCCACTCGGTCATAATAAATAATTTCTTGGACAGATCATTGTAGTCTGACATGATTTTATATAAAATTTTATATAAAATAGTTCTTCAGTGTTTTATCTTTTCCTGGCTTAGGTATTACAGTGTCTCATAAAATGATTCTGGTGTGATGCTTTCTGTCTGAATTTTTTAGAGTAACTTGTGTAGTATGGGTATTAATTTTTCTTTGAAAGTTTCATAGAATTCTTCTGTGAATCCATTAGGACAAGCAGGTTTTTTTACTTTGGTAATTCCTTTATAGATTTTGTATTTCTTTTTCTGAGATTATATTATTTGAGATCTCTTATTTGATCTTCTGTCAATCTGGGTATTTTACATTTTTGAAGATATTCTATTTCTTTTATATTCTCAGTTTTGTTAGTATATAATTGTACATGATAGGTTCTGATTATTTTTATTTCTATGGATATTTTTGTGATTTCACCTTGGTCATTTGCTGTTTTGTTGATTTAGACTTGATTTTCTGCACTCTTCTTTTTTATATCAGATTGATTAAAGGTTTATCAATCTTATTAATCTTTTCACAGAACTAGCTTTTAGTTTAATTTATTCTTTATATTTTTTTTCAGTTTCTATATATATCTCCTCTAATTTTCACTATCTCCTCTTTTGTATGTATTTTAGGTTTGTTTATTAGTTGACTTTCTAATTTTAAAATGCATATTCAGTTCATTAATTATCTCTTCTTTTGTTAACATGTGTTTGTAGGAATATTATTTTTCTACTGAAGTTGCTTTAGTGGTATCCCAGAAATTTTAATAGGTTAAACCCTTCTCATTTTCTATCACATAATTTTTGCTTCTGTGATTTGTTCTTTGACCTACTCATTATTTAGGATTTCATATTAAGTCCCTGTTTGGGTTTTTTTCTTTTGTTTGTGGTCCCTGAATTGATTACTGCTTTTATTGTGTTACTATTTATAAAGAATATATTTACTCATTCTGTCTTGTTATATTTGTTTATAATAACTTTATACCCTAATACATGATCTGTTTTTGTTAAGAGTTCCATGTTGGGCTGAAAAATACTTATGATCTGTTGTTTCTCTTTCTTTTAGAAATACTGATTGCTGCTGGTGATGGAGAGTATATTGCTTATGGAAAGGACCTTCCTATGTCCCTGATTGTACAATTTATTATTGACCTTTGCCCTCCCCTTGGTAAATTTTTTTCCCCATGTGCCTTGAAATCTCACTGAGTCTATACCCTACAACTTTCTGATTGGCGTTTGTCTCCAGGAGCTCTAATTTGCCTTTTGAGGCACCATATCCTTGCAGATTTTACCCATTGTGAGGTCTACATCTCCTTTTATAGATTATCTATTTCTTTGTTTTGCTTAATATTACTGCTTTTTACTTCTCTTTTTTGGTTCTGTGTATTTGTGTTCCCAATTAGTTATCCTCACTTTATTGAGACTTGCTACCATAGATATTCAAGGGTTTCTGTTCTGACAATTATTTCTGCTGTGCAGGCTATAAATTCTACAATCATAATTCTTATTTCCCTTTTCAGCCATTCAGGAACATATTGTTGTGGTTCCATGCCCTCTTTAGAACCCACCTGATCATCCTCTGCCTCGTTAGGTATTGATTCATTTTCCTTTCTATTATAATACTCACATGAATGCTTTGCCTTATGATATATTTAATATTAATAGGTGCCTGAGCTCTTTAGCTTGATTTGGAAGCCAACATTTCTTCTGTTGTTAATAACTTCCCATTTGGTTTAGCTGCTTATGCTTAAGGTCTTTCAGTTTTCTTTTTCAAGACCTTTGGGAATTGCATTCTTTTTTCTTTATTTTTACCTGTTGCTCACTTTCTGATACCTTCCTTTTAATGGCAGTTTGTACATCTCAGCTTGCTCCTAAACTAGACAGTTCTTGGCTCACTAACTACACTCTTTGTCCCAGGTAACTTCTAGAAGATCAGAATTGGCCCCATCTTGATATTGGGCTCTTTCCCTAAGGCTTGGTGAATTGCCACACAATACTGTGAACACATGTCCCATTTTCTCTGTTCCTCAGTTCTCTGGCCCAATGGCAAAGAGCTCTTTCATGCGCCTGTCTCAGTCTAAGCATTTCCTACTGTTTGGAATTTTGATCTGTAAGGGTATTGGGGTGGGGGTGGGAGGTTGTATACAGTAAGAGATGGAAAATGGATCAGTTTGTGCAGCCTTGCTACCTGGTATTTTGTTAGGCTGTGGAGGAAGAGTACTGGGTGAACAAACGTTAGGGGTTATGATAATTGACCTTTTCTGCTATTAGTTCACTGAGTTTTAAACTTTTGTTTGGGTTTCTGATGGCCAAGACCATAGAGACAGCTAAAATTGCTTTATGTCTGGTGTATTATTCCTATTTGGAGGGGTTTGAGAAGCTTTAAGGGTCAGAAAAAATGTCTAGTCCTTCATCCTGTTGGTCATGTTACCTAATTATATATTTTCATTAGATGTCTCCCATCCCTGGAATCCTCTCCTTCCTGGCTTTCCTGGATTCCTTCAAATCTTTCCTTTTTCTTTCTAACCCTAAAATCCCATCTTCTGCAAGAATCATTTCTTTTTTTTTGCATAATAGTTGTTTGCAAGTTTTCTTTCTTATTAGGCTTTAAGAGATTATAATTGAAAGCATAGGTTATCAGATGAGAGAATATAGAGAGAAAAGGGAACATGGGACATAGTCCAGGGGGGACACTTAGTTGGTGGGAGCAATGCAGATCAAGATTCAGCAAAGAAGACTGAGGAGCAGTCAGAGAGGTAGGAGGAGAACCAAGAGAGAACATTGTTCGGGAGAAGGTATTCTTATCCCTTATCTACTCTTTTTGAGAGATTGTCCCTTCAATCATCCCTTCCCTATCTCTCTACTTTTCTTAAATTTAAAACAAATATTCTATTAATGTATTTTGTTTTTGTATAATCTTCACTTTTGAATGGTCCCTTATTAAAAGTCATCCTTTGCAGCAAAGAATTAAAAAAAATCTTTCTCTAATTTTATCTTCCTTTCCTGCTGCCTACAAACATCCTCAAATTACCCTTATTCTTTAAAACAAAACAACTTTACTTGAACCTCCTGTACTTTTAAGTTGTCATCCTTTTTCTTTCTTCCCTTTTAGCGTCAGACTCCTAGAACAGTTATCTATATCTATTGCAACCACCTTCTTGCTTTCTATTCGAATGTCCTTTCATTACTAGTGATCTCTTTATTACTAAATCCAAGGTCCACATCAGGTAGTTATCACCTCTTACCTGGACTATTTGCAAAGACTTCTAGATGGTCGTCTTGTTGCTTCTCTTCAATCTAATGTTCAAACTGTTGACAAAGTAATCTTTTTCCTAATGTGTACACTTTGACTATATCACTGCTGAGCTCAAAAACTTTTTTAATATCTCCTCATTGTCCACTATACAAAATAGTCTCCTTAGCTTGACCTTCAAAATCTTCTACAAATCCTTCTATACTTTTTTTCACTTTATTGATTTCTCTACATAATAGTCAAATTGGCCTACCCATTTTCCCTTGATCTCTCTATTATCTCTTCCACTTCTGTGCTTTTGTGCATGCTATTTCCTTTAACTTTCCTCTCATTTCTATTAACATCCTTCTCTTCCTTTAAAAAGTCTCAACTCAGATGACACATTTTATATGAAATCTTCCCTTAATCACTGTGAACTGGAAGTGATCCTATTTTTCTTGAACTTTTCAAGCTACTGATGTCTATTTCCTGTGTGCTTAATAGTTTTTACCTTGTATTATAATCATTTGTGAACATGTATTACCTTATCTCCCTTTTCACATTAAAACACACCTATACTACCACCAGATTATTAACTTATTACAGAGACATTGCTTGCATTGAAAGCCTATTAAACATAGAACTAGAAGGGACCTCAGAGGCCATCTAATCAAAGGGTAATATCTGTCTACATGAAAGGGGCTTCAGAAGCCATGCAGTACAAAATCTTCATTTTGAAGAAACTGAAGCCTAGAAAACTTAAATGGCATCACACATAATAGTAAGTGGTAGAGATAGGATCTGAGCACGGGTCCTTTGACTCCAAATCCAGCATTCTTTCCAGTATTTCAAAGTTTTATCAAGAAGGTTAGTATGACTCATCTTTTATATGTTAGAATATAGGCCCAGGGAACATAAGTGTCTTCCAATGATGCATCAGTATGTTGGAACAAAACCAAGAATAAGCTTGCAGTTTTAGAGTTTTAACCCATGAATCTGTCCAGCTTAGCCTCCCATCTTAGCTTTTTTTAGGTATGTATATTCAGGAAAGAAGAACATGAGATTTCACATTTTTGGTAAATTTTATTAGAAGTTTGAAAATTTTCTGGTATAATTTTAATGTCTTAGCACAAAAATTCAGTTAATATGGGTATGAAGGTCTTTTCTCTTTTATTATACCTTTGTCATGACAAAGTGGCATGCTGCTAGTTCCTGGACCAAGAGAAGCGAATTGGAGAAAGCCCAAAACATAACTTTTTTCTGGTTCTGGTTCTTGGTTTTAATCCCAGCTCCCTTAATCTTCGAAATATCATATTCCAGGCCTTTCGATCCCTCAGTGTAGAAGCTGCCAGATCTTGGGTTATCCTGATAGTGCTTCCGCAGTATTCAAATGGTTTTCTCTTGGGAGCCTGTAA
>JAQQSW010017417.1:0-11465 GCA_028646575.1 Pseudocheirus occidentalis | reverse complement strand
AGGTCTGACTCCAGTAATGAGTTTGGGGAGGGACTTCAGGTGGAGTTAATGACAATCAGACTCCAAGAGGTTTCCCAGAGTATGTACCTCAAAGATTCAAGGAAAGCTCAAAAGGGGGGGGTGTCCCAGAGCCTACACCTCATCAGAGCCACATTGATTAGTGATAAGGACATGATGCTAGAGAGATGAGCTGAACACTTCTGTACTATTCTCAACAGATCATCATCAATAAATGCTGAGGCCATAACTGTTTATCTCAGGTTGAAGTCAATCAATATGGTAAAGCACCTGATGCTGATTCCATTCTAGCTAAGGTTTGCAAGGTAGGAATCCATTGCTTATAACTTGTAGGCTTAGATAAAGCCTCAGATCCTTATTTGCATAGTTTTTCATCAATCTTCCTTTGACACTTAAACTTCTTTTTCCCTTTTACTTCAAAACCCCAATGCAGGAACTATTTTCTGCACTTTGCTTTAGGCAATAGGTTGTACAGGATCTAGAGTTCTGGGGGTGGGGTCAGGAAGATTGGAGTTCAAATCTGGACTCAGATGCTAACTAGCTTTGTGATCTTGGGCAAGTCTATTTGCCTCAGTTTCTTCATCTGTAAAATGGGGATGATCGTAGTACCTCCCTCCCTTGGTGGTGTTGTGAGGATCAAATTTTGAGATGATAATTGTAAAGCCCTTAGCACAGTGTCTGGTACATAGTAAGCATTGTAGAAATGTTAGCTATTATTAGCTTATTTATTTAATTTATAGTATCCCTTTGAACTATCCCTATGAACTCAAATTCCCATGTTGGGTGATTGGGGGAAGGATTCCACCCATTCAAGGTACTCTGTGGGTACATATTCCTAAAACTGATGTTTGTGAGCCACCCCCTGCCCCTCAATTCCCCCTACCCCCACCCCCAGTGTGGTTCTTTTAAAAAACCAAAAGACACAATTAGTTCATAGTAAAGGCATCTCCTGAAATGAAATAATAACGAAAGTAGCAACAAAACATCTCTCCCATAAACCTGGAACACAAATCTCCCACAAATACACACAGAATCAGTGGGAATCATGGAACCATAGGGTTCATAAGTGGAATGGCATCCATGTACGTAGCCCATGAAGCCAAGTTGTCATCACCCCCTTTCACATCAAGATTTCATTGCAGTGTTCCTTGCAGGGTGCAAAATCTTTACTGAATGAATTACCCCATCCGGCCTCAGGGGGCTAACTCTTGGTTGTAGTCTCTGCCTTCTCTAGCTTTGGGTTCCACTGAAATCCTGGCCTAGAAGTATTGCTGTGTACTTTCTGAGGGGAAAAAACCCCAACAACAACCAACCAACCAAACCCAACACAAAAAATTAGTAGTTCCATCAGTGGATGGCAACCACCATCTCCTGAGAAGGATAACAACTCTGGACTTTTGACTACTCTCACTAACGCAAGCTTTGAAAGCTGAATGTTCTCCACGGCCCACGTGCTTGGCTTCTGCTGCAAGATGGCGCTGCTCTTTTCAAGGTGGGCAGGAGAGGGGGAACCCTTCCCTCTTTCCCCCTTAGTTTATTGTTCCCTCTAAGAAGCGCAAGGGGAGAAGATCCTGAGCAAACTCTTCAGCTGCCTAGATGGCTTTTTATTCTAGTCCTCTCCATCAACTATTAGATTCTGTAGTAAACTCTTGTAGAGATCACGTTCAGTCCTGGGGGAACCTGACCTCAAAAAAGATACACACACGCACACACACACACACAGCACTTGGCATAGTGCCTAACATTTAGTAGGTACTATGTAAATGTTAGCAATTACTATTAACTAATTAATGTAACCAATGAGAGGACTTATGTTCCCTTTTCTCATGGTTTGTTTTTGTTGTTGTTCATTAAAACCTCATTCTAGGGGTGACTAGGTGGTACAGTGAATAGACCACCAGCCCTGGAGTCAGGAGGACCTGAGTTCAAATGTGATCTCATACAGTTAACATTTACTAGCCATGTGACCTTGGGCAAGTCACTTAACCCCAATTGCCCTTCCTTCTCCCCTCTGAAAAAGCAAAAACAAAACAAAACAAAACAACAAACTCCCAAACCTCATTCTGGGGACAAATTATTTAAAACTTAGTTTTAGCCTGAGGCCTCTGGTTTCCCCAAAATGAGGCATTTTAAAAATACTCCATATATAGTATTAATCAGGTATGGTCAGGTATTTATTTCCATACACACAGAAGTAATGTTAAACAGAAAGTACTCACAAGTGTGCATTTGATAAAAACAAAGTTTAAGCAGGACTAAAAAATTATAACTACTGTTACAATCTGAGGAGAGGCTGCCACTTAGACCATATGAAATTTAAACCACCCTTCACTATATTGAATGGTTTCAGGAAGATGATTATCCAGAATGTGCCAAAATTTTGTTATTATTGTTTTATTTAAGCACATTAAAAATGTGCAAACAACCTGAAATTGAATGTTGTATCCTTTTAAAAAAATCTCTCAAGAATTCGGTCATTGTTTCTTAATTACTATACAGATATAAATCCACATGGCTTGGATCTAAGAGATTTCTAAAAGATGAAATTCTGTCTCCTTTGAATTTCTCTCTACCTTCCATTCCCCACCCCCCCATTCTTTCTCTCTGCAACAGCACTTACAGAATTAACCAATTGGCTCCCATAGACTTAGACCAAAAGAAATGAGTACTGAGTTCTTCTACATGCATCAGGTCATAACGTGGTTTGTGGTATTTCTGATCAGTCATTTTGTATTTTACCTCAGCTCTACCCTGAACAAACAACTCCTGGTACACATTTGTTGAAGTGGCCAGATGTGAGTCAACCTTGTTAGTGGCTGATCCCTTGGATGCAGGAACTTCCCCAGCCACCAGTGAGCTTCACTTATTTGACTCAGTTCCTCCAAAACTCTTGAGATTACAAGGGCATCATCAAACCTGGACATACTCATTTTTAAACTAAATTTAATCACCTGCTTAGGAAAGGAAACACAAAGTAAAAAAGATAAACTAGGGCAAACTCACCTAGTTGAGCTTACATAAATGTATACTTACATAAATATCATGCATTATAAAAATTATACCTGTGTGTTTGTATCTTGACTCTCATTTCTTTGACTTTGTTAGTATTTCTTTTATGCACTCATGAATCTTTTTTTCCTTTTAGGAGGAAAGAAGATAGGGCAGTTAGGGTTAAGTGATTTGGCCAAGGTCACAGGGCTAGTTTTTTTGTTAGGTGTCTGAGATCGAATTTGAACTCAGGTCCTCCTGACTCCAGGGCCAGTGCTCTGCTCACTGTGCCACCCAGCGGCCTCTCATGAAATCTTAAGGATAAGAAGCCATAACGACATTTAATTTGCTTTGGAACATTTAAATTTGTTTTGCGCAAAACACAGCAGGGCATCCTTGCTCCTGGGTGTAGTTTGTGTGGGAGTGTGGGAGGGTGACCGTGGGGAAAACTGGCAAATTATAACTGTTTTTTGTTGCTGCAATCTACCAAGGGTATGGAGCTGTGCAAAGCTAAATTATTTTACTGCTCATTTCCAAGGAGAATTTTGGAACTGGAAAGAACACAGATCATCCATTGATTCTAGTTCTATTTACAAATGATGAAACTGGAATTAGAATGATTTTGACAGAGTTTATGGGAACAAAGAATACTCTCTTCGAAGTTAGAATGAAGACTCATGCAACATTTATGACCCTCAAATTGTATTTGTAGTCCGTAAATCTTAAAATTGAACCCAGAGAGGCATCTGAGGAAACGTCCATTTGATATAGTCATTTCAGAGTCCAGAATGACAGCAATACGTGGCACCATTGTTGCACTTTTCATCTGTGAAGTTACTGTTCTATATCATTAACGCATTTATCTCCACAATGCCATAGTCTGCCAGATAAGATATGCTATGAGTTACACTTCACATTCTTGATCACGAGCCAATTTCTGACGTGCTGCTCTTTACTCTAAGTGACAAATAGGAGGGGACTCAAGTCAAACTCTTCCCTACATCTGATTTGGGACAGTTCTTGTTGATTCTAGGCTTTGTAAGAGATAATTAGGTTTACGGAACTTTGAATGAAACCAGGAAACTGCCTATGACAGTTATCCGCTGCTTGGCGCTGAACAATGAAAATACTTTTGAGGTTAAAGGAACTGGGGAGGGGGGGAACGGAGGGGTGTAGGGAGGAGACAGTAGCGAGTCAAACATTTCTCCGCGGGATTCTTAATCTGGCCCAACCACTCCATTTCCTCTTCAGTGCTCGTCCACCTTCTCAGAAGGCACGCGGAGTTCTCACAGAGAAGTTCCAGGGAGAAACTCGCCCTTGGGAGAAAACCACCCCCCCTCCCTCTCCCCCCTCTTCTGGTTGCACAAGAGCTGCCAATTCTAGAAATTCCCACTTTGATCAGGAGATAAAGCTGAACAATGCAGTGCAGCAAAACAGCGATTCCTCCGGGATTTTCCTCAGGGGTGTGTCGGAGCTGGCAGAAGTTGGGGGGAAGGAGAAGGAAGGGTGGGTAGCAAAGAGGTGAGGAACTGAAACACTCGGTGACCTCAGTAATTGCCTCAGGCTTCTCCCTGGTGCCTTGCCCCTTACTCAGTGTAAAGAGTCTTTACTCCTTGCTCATGTTTTATTTACCAGTTTGTGTACACATTTATTACACGTGTTGGGGCTACCTACATATCTATGCGTATCTGTTCTTCCCGCTTTTCAACCTACCCAACTGTAATCTCCGTGTGACCTTGGGCAAGTCATTTCTGTCTCTGAGCCTCAGTTCTGTAAAATGAGAGGGTTGGAATGGATGCTCCTTTTAGCTCTTCTTCCATCCATGGTTCTAAGATGTGTATTCTATTCCCAGAGAAGAAAATAAATTCTGGTGGGAGGAGGAAGGGTGAGGAAGAGGGCGGCGCCACCTGGGAAGGGGATGGGGTGGGCAGGACAACTGCGTAAATGAAGAGGGGGCGAGAGGGGAAAGAGCGGAGCAATCCCTTGGTGGGGGGAGCAGGCTGGACATCAAGGGCACGGGAACGCAGGCGACTCGAACGCGGAGGGGGAATGAACACCTCCCGGCCCCGGATAGGGAGCTCCAGCAGCTGCCGCCCGGTTCCATATCCCCAGCGTAGCTGGCTTCTCCCAGAGGGAGCCTCACCGGACTCGCCCAGGCCCCGCCCACTGGCCCAGGTAGGCCAGCCGCGCCAGCCAATCATCTGACCTTCTAGTCCGCGGGAGGCGGATCTTCTCGAGCCGGAAGTGACGCGCGGCTCCTAAGCTGGCCGCGGACCGTCGGCCGAGGCTGCTGAGACGGCTGAGGTAAAAAATGGCTCGGACGGCGGCAGCCGCGGCTGCTGAGGCACTGTAAGGTGAGGGGAGAAGCGACGCCGGACTCCAGCTGCATCGCGGGGCGCGGGCCCAGAATCCTGGAATCCCCTTCCTGGGAGGGCCCCGGGGCTCCGGCTGTGGGAAGGAGGGAAGGAGAGGGTTGGCCCCGGTACCCGCCACTCTCGGTCGGCCCTCCTGGCCCCTCTCTTTCTCCCGCGGCTGCTGCGCGGTTCGCCCGCCCGCCTTCACTGGGGGCGAGGGGTCCTCTCCTCTCTCTCCCCGCCCTGGGCCGTCCCGTCGGCGCCGGCGTTCCGGCCGGGCCCCCGCAGGCCCCGCCCGGCCCGGTTCTTCCCGGCCGCGTCCCGTCGCTTGGGTGCTCTGTTGTCCAGGGCAGTTGTGGGGCGCGGGCGGGCGTTGGGCGTCTCCGGCCCGGCCTTGTCTCCCAGTCTGGGGGCATCCAACAGCCCCCGGGCTTCTGCTCCTCATCCCTTGGTACCCCCCCAAACTCCCCCCCCCCGGCTTATGGGATGGGAGAGCCAACTTTGTCCTTTCTGCACGTGTTCGTTGTGTGGGAATATTAGGAAAAATACTTGTCGAGTTCTTATTCACCGATTGGGTCAAGTAATTGGGGCGGGGGAAGTGTAGGTTGCCGCTTTCTCTCACCCAGTTTTTTGTAGATTCTTAACTTTTTAGAAAGACTATCCATCTGCGGATCAGACCCACCCCCACCCCATCCATGGCGGAGTCAGGGATGCTAGGAAAGTGGGGAAGGAGAAACTACCCTGGGAGGGGGGGGGACTTCTGTGAGATAGAAGAGGAGCAAGCGATAGTCTGCAGTTGGACTGATCTTCTGTTAGCTTGATAGAAGTTGAGGTTCTAACTGCATTTTTTATTTTGAGACCGAGAAGAATAGAAAAGGAATCGCCTTTGGAAGAAGTGTTTCTATTAAACAAATGCAGCATAATTCTTCTGGGAGTATGTTAGGACAGAAAAGATGTTTAGTGTTTAAGAACAGGAGCAGAGCCACAGATCGGCAACAGTTCAACTAAAAACAAAACAAAACATGTAGCTGGAGAACTGGTGCAGAACAGAGGTGGAAGGAAGGCAAGCCAATCATAAGATAACAGGACTATTTACTTCTAGTCATCATCCAAGTAGAATGTTGACTCCTTGCGGGAAAAGTGCTTGTATCCTTAGCACCTACCTACAGTAGGTGTTTAATATGTATGTTCTGTTGCTACTAGAGGTTCAGGAAAGACTTTGAACTTTTGCACCTTAGCTGGTGAAGTTAATGGTCTCATAGGAAAAAGCACCTATTGCATGCTCTATTCATTCTTGTATTCTAACCTGTTAATTGTGTGGGTGTTCCAAGTCAGGGTGATGGTTTCTTAGAGATATTAAAAAATAGTTTGAAAATATATGTCTTTTGAATGTTAACCAAGTTTATATTAGAGTACTAAAAATAATTTACTTGATTGAAGTTATTTCACTCTATTTAAAAGTGAATTTTAAAGAAGTCAACAAATTTGCCAGTTCTCAGATAAGTTTGGCTAAATTATTTGTATGAAAAAAGCAAATTATTCTCTTTTAAAAGTTTAATACATTTCTATTATTCCTGATAACCAGTAACAGCAGGTTTGGAAAAGGGATAAATATGTTTTGTGTATGCGTTCACATTGGCCTTAGCTTGCATTATAGATAATGTTTTTAATACTGTTTCATGATTCTTCCAGTTTTGTGAAGTACAGGTGGCATGCTATGCAATTAAGAGTTTTAGAAAAGGATTAACTTACTTATTAATTGGATAAAGGCTTTGATAGCATGCATATTAAATTTGTAGGATATACAAAGCTAGGAGAGACAGTTAACATCATGGAACATATAATCCAAATAGGTCTCAGTAGGCCTGCCAAATCTAAGAAGATGAACTTTAATAGATATAAAAGCTTTATATTTGGGTTCAAAGAAAACAACTTCACAAGTATAAGATAAGGGGAAAGTCTTGGCTAGTCACATTTTATATAAAAAAGATCTGGAGTTTTTGTGGACTGTGCCCAGTCACTAAGATATAGTAGTAAAAAATGCTAATTTGATTTTAGGTCCCATTAAAATGAGAGGCCTAATTGTCCAGGATCAGGGAGGTGATAGTTCTTCTGAACTCCACGCTACTCAGATCACTTCTGAAGTATCATGTTTTGTTCTGGCACCACAGTTAAAGAAGGTTGGAGGGCAACTAGGATAGTGCAGGGCATCAAGAAATCTTATAATAAAGGGGAGATGTTTAACCTGGAGAAGAATATTCTTAGAACATGGTAACTTTTCCAAGTATAGAGCTAGAAAATCTAGATTTAGGAGGAATCATAAATAGAAGGGAGAGAAAGAATACTACTTAATTACTACTTAAGAGGAAACTTCCTAATAATTAGAGCTGTCCATAATGGAAATAGTTGCTTCAGGAGTGTCATGGGCTCCCACATAAGCAGAGATCTTTTTTTGGATGAAGTTGTTCAAATATAGGTTTGACTAGATGGCCTTTCCAGTTCAGATTCTGATTCTCTTATTTCCTAAATGCTTCTTTGTCCTCCACTTAGATTCACATCTAGAGCCTGTTCCTAACTGTGCCACTAACTTCTCCAGGCCATAATTTCCTCTTTTGCAAAATGAAAGGGTTGATCTCCATAATTCCTTTCAGTTTCTATACTTGTTCATACTTCTGAGGAAAACTTGTGCTGCTGAATTACTAGTAATGCCTTTGCCACCTCTAGATATTAATAGGTCTTTACTCTTGTCTTGACAGGTTTTTTTTTTATCCTTTTGGAGTTGAAATTTTGGCTTTAGATAAAATTTTGAGATTATAGAGCTCAACAGAATCTCTTTCCTCCTTTTAGGCAGAAGTGTATCTTGTTGGTATACCTATTTGTGAATTTCCATCTACTATATTCTACAGCCCTTCTAAACATTTATTGTGTAAAATGTATTCGAGACTGAAAATGTGAGGTTGTTCATTGCTTGAGAAAGCCTCCTCTTTTTTTGCAAACTAGAAATGATTTTTAAAAATAATTTTAAAAACTGTTTCTAGCGTTTCTGTAAGATACTTTAAAAGTTTTTTTTTTGTTTTAAAGATAGATATGTACAAATATAAATATTAAAACACTCCTGATTGTCATTGCTATATATAGGTAGTTAGAGATGTGTTCACAGAAATTTGTCTTTTAACTTTAGGTACACATTTAGCTACTATGTAATTAACTCTCCTGGTGTTAGATACAAGTTTTATACCTAGACTACTAGATATACATTATTGATATAAATGAATAATGCAGTACTTTGTTTCACTTAATTTGCTATTGATTGCAGATAGTTTTAAGAACACTAGAAACTTGTCTCTAGGAAATTGTTATATGATAACCATAAAAAGTAGATAGACAACACGATGATCATACTCAGATTGGCTAACTCAAGTGTTCTTTCCATTACACTATGTTGCTGTGAGCTCAAGAGAATGGGTCTGTGGCTTTGTATATCGTCAGGTACCAACAGTACCTTGTGCACAATAGCCACTTGTTTAGTTCGACAGCCATTTATTAAATCTCATTAAGTATTCCAGCCACATTTAGTTGATAGAGAGCTGGCCTTTGGACTCCAGAAGAGCTGGGTTCTAGTGCCACCCCAGCATGTATTGGCCATGTGACCCTGGATAAATCACTTAACCTCTCAGTGCCCCAAAGTGAATTTCTAGGATTAGGTTGCTGAGCAGTACAGGTCTGCTTTGGTAGAGAAGTTATCTAACAGGAGTTTCCTGTGGCAATGAAATTGAGCATCACTGGTTCAGAAAAAGAAAGGTAGTTTTCAGTGTGCTTTGGGCACCTGGCACAAACCAGGAGTCCAGAATTTGGTTGTTGGGGTTTATTAAGGATTCTGCTGATGATGTCCTTAATGTTATTTATTGAATATTAATTCAGTGATTAGTATTCTTACCTTGAGAAAAGTAAAATGGATCTGTATAAATGGGGGGGTGTACTGTGAAGGCACTGGTTAGAAGATTATATTTGATTTGGATTATTCTCAAAAGCCATTTGGAACCTATTAGTTTAGAGTGGCATTATTAATATCTGAATTATTTAAAATATTTTAGGAAGAGGAGAAAATTGAGGGACTAGAAAACAGCCATAAGATTATGATAATTTGACTGAAATGGTTAGAGTTAGGACTCAACATTGGGAATGAACAGTGCTGAAAAGAAAATAGCTTGGTCGTAAAGTAGAAGTAAAAGTTTACAGTAGAGCAAAACCACTTTCATGGAATCAATTGAAAGCAAAGTTATTCTGGTTTTTGAATAAGATTTTCCATAAGAACAGAAATGGTCAGTGTCCCCTCCTTCTCCTTCCCACAAAAAGTACGGGGAGAGGCAATAAGAAACCAAGGATGCTTACATTTCCACCACAGAATGAAATTCTGACTGCCTAGGAAAATAGAATCAAAGCAAATGCCTGTCACAGGATGGGTAAACAGTGGAGAATAAGGACTGTTCAGGTGAGAAGAATTCCTGGAGAAGTTAAGCACATTCTTAGCTGCCTATATAAGATGGGGAAGGACAGGAATGTTAGCATGAGAAAGACAGTCTTTGGAAAATATGAGTAGGGATTTTTGGCCACCTGTCACATAAAGGGAGGATAGGACATAATTTTCCAAGTGTTATGTGGGGTGATTTGGGTTAGATGTACATTTTTTTTCCCCCTCAAGAATGCTCCTTCTTGCTCTTGGCTGGTTGACTTTCCCACTCCAAACTTGATAAACTTTAGGAAATGTTTAAGACAGGATCTGAAGGAGACTAGTAATCTACTGCTTTACTAATTACATTATCCAAGCTAAACTTCTGTTACGATAGTCATCAAAATAGTTTTCCCAGGTGCTTTGATATGTGTTGAGTCTGGGTTCTTAGATTGCAGAGTTGGCCTGGTTTTGCCATACTGTAAACTGTTACTACCAAGCTGTTTTCTTTTCAGCATTGCTCATTCTTTACTGGGCCTGGGAAAAGTCACTCTCCAGTCCATGGAAAAACACGAAAACAAAAAAGCTTGTTTTATTTTACTCTTTATTATAATGGAGCTGGACACTGCAAGTGGAGTTCAATATCTAGAAAGGTCTACTGAGCTTGGAAAAGCTTTGCCTATAGGTCAAATGATGGATTACATCCCTGTTGTCTAAGGACAGATCTAGCTTACTTCAGAGAAACTCATCAGCAGGTTGACTGCAAGGTAATGCCTTTTTTTTTTTTAATTCTACAACTCTCAAAGATTGTCTACTAAATAAATAAAGAGGGGTTGAGTAGGGAAAGTACCTATGCTAGTGAAATGACAAAACCTGGAAATATTTAAATTAAAATAGTATTTGTTGAAATAGTATTCTACCTGTCCTGGTACAATTATCAAAGAGAATACCTGACTCTTGGATATAAACTTGAAACACCTCTTAACTGGTAGAAAGTTACTGAGGGGGGCAGAGGCAAGATGGCGGCGTAGAAGCAGCAAAGCACCACAGCTCCCACACAAACACGCTAAAAAACTCATAAAATGGGATTCTAAACAGATTTTCAAGCTCCAAAACTCTCCACAAGACAGAAAGCACATCTGTTGCTACAGGCAGCGCAGCAGGCGGGACTCTTCGCAGCAGTCTGGGACCCGCGGCCGAAACCCCGGCTGGGTCAAGCCCTGGGGCATCGGGCGGGGAACAGCATCTATAGAAGAGCAGAACGGCTGCATTGGAGGCACAGTTACCACATTTATCAGGCCGGAAGAAAAAAAGGCTAAGAGAAAGGTCAGTGGATTTTGCTAACTGGGGAGGAGAAGAGCGTGTTTGGCCAAACTGCTCCCAGGGCAAGGGAGCAGCGGGAGGCGGCTGTGGCAGCAGGAACGTCTGAGAGCCACAGCGGCCCCCACTGGGCTGCTTCAGAGCCCTCAGTCTGCAGATAGCAGTGGGGCTGACGTGATCCATCAGGGCCAAGGGCTCTTGCGTTGAGTGGCCTGGATCTGGATTGTGGTCTTCAGTGGTGGTACTGGGGTGCGCTTTCAGTGAGCCAAGGCTGGGAGGTGGGGCTGCAGCACCCCACTAAGAGCTCCAGCAGCTGTGAGGGCCGCAGCCATTTG
>JAQQSW010017416.1:0-11466 GCA_028646575.1 Pseudocheirus occidentalis | reverse complement strand
TCAAGATAACATCTCAGCATAGAAAGGCCAAGGAAAGGCCTTTCTTTCATCTTCACTCAGCAAGCCCTCAGTAATCTCAGGCCCTATGGAGACAAGGCTCAACAAAGCCATAGCCAGTGTCCTCATCAAGTCACACTCTGCCTGTAGAACAGTCCCAGAACCCCTGAAAGTATCAGCAAGGCCCCTTTCCAGATTTGTGTGAACATGCAACAGAGGTACAGCTAGGTGGTGCAGTGACTAGAGCATCGGCTCTGGAGTCAGGAGTACCTGAGTTCAAATCCGGCCTCAGACACTTAACACAAAAACTAGCCATGTGACCTTGGGCAAGTCACTTAACCTCAACGGCCCTCCAAAAAGCAAAAAAAAAAAAAAAAGAACATGCAACAGGAAAGTCCTTCAGGGCTTCTGCACCAACAGCCAGGTTCCAGGACCTCTACAACAGCAGCACTGTCCACCATCAGGTGAATCTGGCAAAACAACATCAAAACCAACAGACAAAATACCAGCATCACAGCCATGCCTCCTCAATTCTTGGCAGCTCAATGTGGCAGTCCTCAAAAGTCCTGAGCAACTCCAATGGGCTCTTAGAAGTCTCTCTCAGCAACTCAGGCACCACAACACTGGAAACTGCTCTTCCCAAAAGTCCTTCTCCTTCTGGCCTTTTCTGGGCTTGAGCCTTTCTTTCCATTCATGGCTCCTTTCAGGTCAGCCCCCTCTCTTCACATCAACAAGTCCATCCCACAAGTGGGATTCACAAGCTCTACATCTTAACACTCAACCCAAAAGCCAAGTCAGTTCAGGGGCATCTCCGAATTTCATTTCCAATACAATCTCACACCCTGTACTCTGCTTGTTTCATCCGCCTCGTGCACTCTTTTCTACCTCATCAATAGTATTTTTAAATACACAGACTATTTCCTTGAAAAAATTCTTACAGGTTAGCACACATTATTCTCATTTTGCATGAATGAATGAAGTCCTAATGAAGTTAAATGACTTGTCTAGAATCACATAGTTTAGGAGACTACCTTCAATCAAGAAAACTATAAACAAAGATCCACCTAGAGACAGACAGATAAATAGGGCATATGCCAAGTGATTTTTTATGACAGACACTGTATTAAAATCCATATTATGAATACTCGTAATAAAGATGATCCTGGTCCTCAAGGATTTTATATTCACAAGGAAGAATATAATATAACAAAGAGGATCTAAAGATAAGAAAGGTGGTACATGATCCTGGCTTTTGTGCTTGTTGTGGAGATATCCTGAAATGGGGGGGAGGACTTGTTATTGGCTAGATAAAGTCAGAACTCAACTATCCCAGTGCAGGGTAGTCCAAGGGATGGAGTTCAAGTCTTCTTTAGGTAGGAGATGGAGTCCATGGCTGTAGAGTATAGCTCTATCATGGAGATTGTAAGGAAGAGAATGCTTACAGATGAGATGAAAAATCCATTTTCTTCTTCAGGTCAAAAAGGAAAAAGTTTCTGCATTGGCTTCAGTCACAACCATGAGTTAAAGAATGTTTTCCTGATATCAGACCTTCCCTAAATACTTTAGAATCAGCTTTCTCTAGCTTACTTTAGATAACAGCCTTAGTTGATAAAATAAAACTTTTCATAAATTTAGTTAATAGCTTTCATTATTTTCTCTGAGACTGGCTTTAAAAACATCTCTATTTAAATGCTAATTTATTTACATTAACCTCAAAACCCATCTCAATTGGAAACAAACTCCTTTTAAATCCTGCCCAACAATAACAAAAGGATGATCTAGCATTCTTTCCAACCTGGCAAAAGACACAAACAGAATGGATTTTTAAGAGCCTGAACCATGGAATCAGCTCTGGCTAACCTCAAATCATCTTTTTTTTTTTTTTTTTTTTTTTTGGTTTGGGTGAAGGAAGTTGGATGCAAGGAGCTGACTGTTCATTTTCAAGTTAATTTCAGTATTGTATACCAGCCCCATTAACCACTCTTCTTAATCTTTCATTCAAATTATCTGTTTGCTTTCTGAACTAAACCACGGTAAAACTAAAGTTTCCACCTGTATTTGAAAGGCACTTCTCTAAGCAGCCATTTTTTCTTAGCTGTTATATTATTTCCAATATAAGTAACTTATTTTAGTCTATACTTGGCACATACTTGCATAATACCATGGCAGGTGATTTACATGATTTAGTAGGTCCTGAAGTTATCTCTTTAAAGAAAACCACTGGGGTGGCTAGGTGGTGCAGTGAATGGAGCACCAGCCCTGGAGTCAGGAGGACCTGAGTTCAAATTCAGCCTCAAATACTTAACACAAAACTAGCTGTGTGACCTTGGGCAAGTCATTGAACCTCAATTGCCCTACCTTCCACCCTCCAAAAACAAAAAAGAAAAAAGAAAAAAAAGCCTACAAAATAGAATCTTTTTTGTTTGAAAGAAGGATCTTTCTAGTGAAAGAAAAATCAACTATTCAGGCAGACACTGTAAAACACAAATGGTTACATGGACAGGTTTCACTGTCTTTTTAGAAGTTAAACAAATTCTGATTTAGTTTTTCATTCATTTATTTAATGTTTACTGTTTACATGGTTTATGCTAGGAATTGGAGAAGAAAGATGTTTGAGTAATACTTTGTACCTGCCTCCATGAAGCTTACATTCTGATAGGTGCTGTGCCAAACAAGTGACCATTTTTATTTAATTTTATTTTTTTAATTCATTGTTATAGGGAATTCCTTTTGAGGATACTTCCTCTACCAAAGAAAAAGGGCATGAATTCAGGAACCAATAGTCTTAGAGGGTTTTTGACAGAATTTGGCAAATTGGAGGACTTAAACAGAAGTTTTGGCTCCTTGAATGCTCCTAGTTCACTACTCCAAAATATTAATCAATCCAAAATAAAGCCACATAAATTCATCAAAGACATGCAAAATGTAATGTTATGTGAAACTGGAATTATTAATCAGAAAATTAATACCAGTTGGAGGAAAATTATATAAAAACAAAGCAAAAACACAAATGCAAAGGAGTTCCAAAACAGATATATTCATATACTTCTTAATGGTTTCTACTAGATGTTCTTGGAAAAGGGAAGGATTTTGCTTTTCTCCCTGAGTAATTTCTCTGATTTTTAAAACATTATTTGCTTCTAATATGCAATTCTTAGGCCTTCTAACAGCCACATTATCATACAATTCCTCTTTCTCCTATCCTTATTTTTTTTTTACAATCCCATCCTGGGTCACTAGTGGGAACAGAAACTGCTTTCTGGGGTGTATTTTATGAGGTCATTCAAATGATCTCCAAATTCTGGGACTTATTCCCAGATTCTACTATTCTCAGTAGTATAACGGGTGGAGAAGAGGATATGCAAATCACCCCCAAGAAAGTTTGAATTGTAGGGAATCAGCCCTAAAACCTGAATAAACTTAGTGGGATCTTCTAAGTACTGCCCCAGTTTCTCTTTAACCCAAAGAAGATCCAAAACGGAGAAGAGAATATGCAGTCTAATTGTACCACTAGGCAAGGCAGGTACTTACTTTAGAGGACAAAGCCCTGAAGGTGCTATGTGAATGGGGTTTTGAGGAAAGAGATAGGAAGTCCTATTTCTTGTGATAGAGGGGCTGGGGAGTGCTGGCTGAACTGGATTGGACTGCAAGGCCTTAGAATCTGCCTGGCAAGGGGAAAGATAGCTGGCACCTATGGAGGGGGAGAGGTCAGAGGGGAGATACAACAGAGACTGTCATGAAGGTAGACAGGGATCTGAATGGGTGTCACCTCAGGGGGAGGGGGCCTCTGAGAGACCCATGGCTGCTACTTAAGCAGGAGTTCCTGGGGGAAAGGGGCAACCAGGATTAGAAATGCTCGGAGGAGAAATGGAACCTGAATGAGGCAGGAAACCAAGGGTAGGCTAGAGGAAAAGGGAAGGGAAATCAAGGGGAAAAGGGAGTTGCCAAGGAGGGGGGCACAGAAATCAGAGGGAATCTGTGGAGATTGGGGAGCAGCATGATGGTCAGGGGAGAATAGGGTGGGGAAAGGAGCTGGAGAAATGGTGGGAATGGAGGCAAAGAAGGGGGAGTGATGCCCTGGGAGCTCCAAGAAGGGGGTCATTCAAAACATCCAGTTGACCACCATTGCCCCAGCGTGGGCTGTCTCTAGCTACAAGCATTTTACAATCTTTTCTGAGAATGGGGTTACAAGGGAGCTCGGCAAAATCCATTATGCAGGGTATTTCTATACATTTTCCTTCTCAGCAACAGTATAACTCATTGTGACTGTAAAATCCCCAAAATGGGCCATGCTTCATAGACTCCCAGTTGATACTGGGGCCAAACAGTGTTATGAAAAAGCACCAGTCTTTTCAAGTTCTTTATAGAAACAATTTTTTCCAATTTTGCAAATGACAACCCAAAGGCAATTTTGGGGAACTGAAAAGGATTGACCCATTACAGGAGTGGGGGATGGAAGTCCCTCCCTCTATAAAGGAGAATCTGGGAGTAGGCCTTGAGGAACAAAAAAACAAAAAATGTACCTGAAGTTTTCCCAATTCCCTAGCATTGAGAGAATTGGACACAGGCTTCCAGATAGAAAAGTGGCAAGGCTTACATACCTTCCCGCTTGGGCTGGAGAAGAATTTGAGATTAGACATTTTCTTGGTAAGGGAACAAACATTATTGAGAATTAGGGGTGCTGGTAATCTGAAATAGCCACAGGTGGGTCTGGATGAATTCAATTCAAACTTTCTTTCAGTCAAAGAAAAACAACTTTCATTAAAGTTTTGCCATATTGGTCATATCCTTAAGGAATTCAAATTAAGGAATTTAAACTCATCTTCTGATTCCAGATCTAATGTTCTTTCAACCAGACCATATCTGAAAGACAAGGGAAAGGGAAATAACTCATTAAAAAATGAAAGAGAATGGTTAGAATATTTTGATATATTTATTTAATGACATTTTATGATTACATAAGATGATAAATAAAGAGCTTATAAGAAAGAATATAAAAAGCAGTATGAGATGATGGGGAGTGAAATCAGGTGAAATTATTGAGCTGTGTACATGCTACAATCATGAAATCTTACAAAAGGTGAGTCAGGACAACGTGATGGAGATGGGGATCCAGGGGGGATTGGGGAGAGAGAGAGAGACAGAGACAGAGACAGAGACAGAGAGAGAGACAGAGACAGAGAGAGACAGAGAGAGACAGAGAGAGAGAGAGAGAGAGAGAGAGAGAGAGAGAGAGAGAGAGAGAGAGAGAGAGAGAGAGAGAGAGTTTCCTTCTTTGGAACAATGAAGCTCATCTATGTAGATGACTGTCATTCAAGCACCTGACACATACTATATTCTCAAAAAAAAGTTTGTTGAATTTAATGACATTAGTGTCCTTTGACTGCAATACATTCCACAGTTTATGTTCTAGTAATTTCAATCAAAATTCATGTCCAGGCAAAAATCTAAAAGAAATGGTCATGATGGACCATTTTCACAGAAAAGATCTCTTCACAGACATCACAAAATGATGTCTTCACTATATAATTTTGAAATTGGATTCCAGGGAATATTCACTCCTGCTTAAGGAGTGAAAACAGAAAGTATTTGCAAGATATAAAATTACTGAAGCTATTTCAACAGATCAAGACATACATAAATAAAATGAGGTTATCACATGATAACCTAAAGTGATTTTGTTCAGGTTCTATTAAGAGGAAAGCTTCTATTGCACAAATGATCACTCTCCAAGTAATTTCTGGCAAATAGAGTATAATTTCAAATATTCTTATAATACGTTTGAGACTATATGTGTGTGTATATATACATATATTTGTGTATATATATGTATATGTATATACATACCTATATGTATATATATATATGTTCCAAGAATGAAATTCATTAAAAATATAGTAAATACTAAACAATTATTTTCTCTTCCTCTTCTTCCTCCTACTTCTCCTCCTCCCTTTCTACCTTCTGGCATCTGAAGGATCTATTGTGAAGTGAACTGTAGTGTTAGATCATGGTTTGCCTTATGTTGAGGTGTTAGGAAGAGGCAGAATGGACTATGTGGTGCTTTTAAAATATTTTTTTCTTAAGACAGGAGGGCAACAACATGCTCTAGTTGAAATGGTGCTGTGCTTGAAGACAGGCAAATTTGAGTTTAATGCTACCTCAGGCACTGTTACCCCATAAAAATAACAGCTTCTGTAGCTCAGTTTTCTTACCTCTCAAATAGAGGGAGTGGACTAACATTCCCTTCAGCATCAAATCTATGACCATCGGCCTGCTATATCAATTTCAATTTACATATTCATTTCTTAAAGCTATTGCTTTTCAAGTATTCTCTGATAAAATTAAAAATATCTGGGAGAGTTAGAAAAACAGAAAAAGAACTTAAAATCTACTGTAAGGACCAAGCATAAAAAGGCTAATCATTTTCCCATAGGAACACCTTTAAAATTTTTAAGGTAATTTTTGACCTTTGTTTTCAGAACTTGTACTTATTCAGTAAATTTAAAAAAAAAGACTACACATGTGACTTTATTGAATTTCAAATTATAATATCTATGGTTGAAAAAATTAGGGTATATTCATATACATATGCAAATATTACAGTTTCAATAATGATTAAAACAGAAGCATTTTATAAAATAAGCAAAGATATTTCTGAGGTGATGCTGGGAGAAATAAGTAGAAATGGAATTACCTATGCACTGTAGTTATAAATTACAATGACTTCCAGGTTACATGACCAACATGTTAAAGACAAGGTATTTCCTAAAATCCTATTAAAATCTCTAAACACCAGAAAACAGAAAGTATTTGCAAGATATAAAATGACTGAAGCTATTTCAACAGATCAAGACATACATAAATAAAATGAGGTTATCACATGATAAATTAAGACCAGAGGAGACTAAACATACTAACTCTTTATGAGCCATCTCTCTATTTTTTCCCACTCTCCAGCAGAGTAATACAGTTGGACCCATGGACATATGCTCTGGAATCCATTCAGCAATCAATTGGTGATGCTATAATTTCGACCAGCATACAGCCTTCTTCTGCCATAGCCCTACCATCCTGTGGCAACAAATAGCAGAACTCAATTCTCTGTCCTCCTCATGCAAATTATGTAGAGGTATAAGAAAGAAAAGTTCTTCCCTGCTATGGTCTTTTGGATGACAGAGAAGTTCCTGGCCAGAGAAGTAAAGATCAAAGAAAAGCGAGGGAGGGTACCAGTTTGGTGGGGGTATTGCATGGGGAGAAAGGTTGTAACAGGCTGGAAGGAAAGCCTGTTTGAAACTTTCCAACCAGCGTTCAGATAGTCAGTTGTCCATCTTTTCCATCTCCAGAATTAATTGAGGTGGGGATTCATACCAGTGAAAAGTGAAAGCCCAAGTGTGGGAAGAGAGTGTCTACTTTGTCTAGACCTTGATGTTCATTATTGTTCAGTCACTTTTCAGTCCCATCCTACTCTTTGTGATTGCATCTGGGGTTTTCTTGGCAAAGATACTGGAGTGATTTGCCCTGGCTTTTTCCTGCTCCTTTTACAGATGGCTAACTGCCGCAAAAAGGGTTATGTGTCTTGAACAGGATTACACACAGAAGTGTCTGAGGCTATATTTGAACTTATGGAAAGGAGTCTTTCTAACTCCAGGCCTAGAACTCTATCCACTGTGCCACCTACCTGCTAGACTTGAAATATCCACCAATGAAGGGAAAGAGTTAAAAAGTAATAGAGAACTAGATGCAAAGATGACAAATTAACAAAGGTCTGAGGAGGAAGAAAATCCAGTTAAGAATCTTGTGTGCAGCCAGGTAAATCAACAGGAAAAATACCAATTACAAAAGGAAATATTTCCTCCAGATAATCTAAATAAGTTGAAATATCTTGGAATAAAAATACTGGTTAACAGAGGAAAATGAATTAGCTTCTGATGAGGTAGAAGATACTGTGGATTCATAAGAGAACAGGGAATAACAACAGGATGTTCCCAAATGAGTCAAAAAAAGAGAAAAAATCCTGAAATAAAAGTTCATGCCCTGCTCAGAAAAAATTCATCTCTTTCTGCTTCTGTAGCTATCTGTACATTCAAAGCCATCTGCCTCATATCTCATTCACCTATATTTCTACATCTTTCTCCATTGCTCTACATATGTGTCTCTACTTCCACCTACATCCGCATCTCTTTCTATATTTGTATTTCTTTAACTCCATCTTTAATTTCCTCTATTTACACCCATACTTATACATTTATTTCTATTTTCTTATCTGTATCAAAGTCTTTATTCTATCTTTAGTTTTAGCTACACCTCCAAGTCTATCTTCAGCTATCTTTATGCACATCTACACTCATTTAACCTATAAATATGTGTGTGTATATATATTTATGTATATATATAATTTTAACTAAATATATGTATGTATATATATGGGTGTATACATACACACAGGTGCATATGTAAACATTCTGTGTTTTTACTTTCCTTCTTAAGGCATATTTTTATTTTGCTTCTATTGTCATTAAATTTTCATCTGAAAATATAAAATTGACTATTTGATGTGTTTCTGAAATGCATTTGGTTTCTGAAGGTCAGTGGAACCCAGACATAAACCTGAAGATGTCAAGTGAACCTTTTAGAATACATAACACAATATGTAAACATAAATTGAGGTGGCCACTATAATCCTGTATTTTCAGTCACTTCAAAATTGGCAAAATGTTCTGCTCGAGGATTCAACTTTTCACACTTTGTCAAAGTGATAAGGCAAAATGGTTAGAAAGCTAGAGGAAAAGATAATCCTTTCACTCACCTTTGAATTATGAAGGAGCAAGGGGGGAAAATGAACTTGCAGTATTTATTTTCCCCTTCATTTACAAATAATTCAAATAACTGAACACAACTATTTCAAATCTGGCATGTGGGTACAGTTCTAAGAGAAATAGTCAAGGATGAAGTAAGTATACCCCACCAAAAAAGTGTGAGGAATGGAAGAAGTTACTTCTAAGTGAACAACTTCATCGCTATTGTGAATAAGCCAAAATTTAATAATATATTTTGCTGAAATCTCTCTTTTTTATCCTTGTCTAAATAAATAATAATACTCAAAGGCATATCATTCTTCATTAAGGACTCATTTAATTAGAATAAGAATTTGATATTATTAATCCTCATGACTTATCCACATTAGCACTTACAATGAAAACCATTCTGGAAGAAGGAGAAAGTCTCATCACATTTGTCTCAAGAAAACCTGAATCCATGACATGTTTTTTTTTATTATACCTTAATAATCTATCCTAATTTTATTCTTTCCCCCGATCAAGCTTTATGTGGAATTGAACACGTCTCCATGGATTAATATGCTATGTAATACTCAAGTAATACGTCATTTATCTTGGGATGAGATACCCCATAAATGGAGATTTTCTAGATAATGGAAATGTACCTCGTGATTATGTAGTATACTGTAAGCAGAGGGACAGTCCAGTTGTTCTATAACTGTGATTTCACATTACAGTAGAAAGAAATAATAACTTAGAGCTTGCCAGTAAGGAATGAGGCAAGGAAAACAGTACAAAACATAACAAAAGAAGGGGGAATTTAAAAAAAATGGCATCCTAGGAGCAGAGAGCATGCGGGCAAATAGCTTGTGTATTTCAATAACTGATATCACCATTTAGTATCACCATTTAGAGGTCAGTTCAATAACTGATATTCATAATAATGATGATATGTCAGCAAGAAATGAATAAATTATAATCCATGATCTCTATTTAAACAGGCAGAATATGTGTAAAGAAATTTATTAATCAAGAGATGACTGATCTCTATTCCTCTTGATTTATCTATATCTGGTCATTGGACCCAGATGACTCTGGATGAGAAAATGAGGCTGGTGACCTTGCATGGCTCTTCCTCACTTAAATCCAATTCATTTGCAAGTCATGGCATCATCTTTCTAAGGTCATGGTTGACCTTCTTTGAGAATGAAGGACAAACAGCAACAGATTTGGGGGGTGGGTGGGTTTGGTAGTAAAAGTGACACAATCAAAGTAAGGTCCACCATTCTCTCATTAGAACAGGTCCACCTCTCATCATAATATTCATTTTTCTTATTAATTATTAACCAATCAGAGCTGATTGACATCAACTTGGAATACCTACTCTTCCAAGAGCATATAAATGTCAATAGGCTGCCATGATCTATCTTTGGTTTATGAGAGATAGAAAAATAAACATCATTTTTATTAATCAGTTGCCAGCCACAATTAATAAAACTGATTAATTACCCAAAAATTATGTCTCTTAAACTTTTTACACAGCATAGTTATAACATTTGGACTTGATTGCATAGGCCTCAGTGGTGGAGATTGTAGGAGTTTAACTTTCATATTCTTCTGGGTTACAGCCTTGACGTCAATCTGTTTGTCCTCAGAATGGAGGAAGGATATAGGGGGAATGAGTCAGCCTGGTCATAAGATGTTTTGCCTAAAATCAGATTACTCTGGTGTAGGTGTTGTTTGACACAGGATTTTCCATAGAACGTTATTTAGCTCTGTGTTTTCCCTATTACTATGACTTCTGGAGATCCCTTTTGTGAGTCAAGTCAAATGTAAGCCCACCTTTTACCTATGTTATAGGCTATGTACAGTCTTATTTTAGTTTACATTGTGAAACTATTTTTGGCACTCACATAATCTGCTATCTTTTCAACTGTATTAAAAAAAAAAGATTGTTTTGGCAGTCAAAGGCATCCCTGTCCACTGAGCAACCTGGAATCCAATTTTATTGGCAATTGCCAACCTTGCTAACAATTTGATAGTGCTCAGAAATGTGTCTCAGTTTCTCTTTATCATAGGTTTTTATTCCAACAGGAAGGAGCCACAAGTTCTATATTGAAAACTTGTCAACTTTCCCATCACACACTAGTTCTATAATGAACACACATAAGGAATATCAAAGAAATCTATTTATCAAAACTGGTAACAAAATAGAAATCAGAAAAAGTGTGTCTAAGACAGACAAAAACAGACTGTACTCTCCTGTTAGGAGTGAGAAAATTAAGCTTAACCAAGAGGACACTCTCTGAAGTCTTTAGTATAGGTAATTGTAAAGCCAATCAACAGTAGATTCCTGAGATAATGCTACTGTGAACAGCTTTTAAGATTCATATTACACAGTATTAGTGAACACTCTGTTTATTCCATTACAAATCAAGATTCAGTACAATGTTCACAGTATCAACAATTCACAATATTTTATACAATATTTAGAACAATGAAAGTCTCAATAGTATGTCTTATTACAGAAAGTAATAAGGAACAAGAGAAGAATCACTTGGTTTCCCTAAGGCGGAACCAGCTTCACATTTAAAGATTCAATCATGTTAAAGATCCAATCAATCAATTAACAAAAGGAATGACCTAATTTCCCTAAGAGGGAGTTGATTCAATCAACAATTCACAATAT
>JAQQSW010017415.1:0-11466 GCA_028646575.1 Pseudocheirus occidentalis | reverse complement strand
GCTGTTTTGGGGTGGTGTGGATGGGAAAGATGGGGAGAAGATGTGTAACTCAAAATCTTGTGGAAATGAATGATGAAAACTAAAAATAAACAAAAGTTATTTTAAAAAAAGATAACCAAGGTGAATAGCACAGAACAACAGCATCATCAATAGATAGTATTTATAAATAGCTTTAAGGTTTGTAAAACACATGAGAAATACCTCATTTGATCCTGACAACAATCCTGAGAAGTAAGTGGTATTATTATAATTATTATTATAATACTCATTTGATGGAACAAGGAAACTGAGGCAGGCAGTGGTTAAGTGACTTATGGAGGGTCATGTAGCTAACATCAGAGGCTACATTTTCACTCAGGTCTTCTGGACTCCAAATTCAGCACTCTATCTACCATGCCACCTAACTCATGAAAGCCAAGTAAATTTGAGTGGAGAATAAAATATTTAAGGCTCCTTTTTCACTAAAAAATGCAAATTGTTAATATCATTATTAATTATTTGTTTACTTTCAGAGGAGAAATTCACTATCCACATAGTCAACCTGTTCCTCATCCCAGGAGCTTTAGCTATTAGGGCATTTGTCCCAAAATCAACTAGATCTGCTTCTTTGATCTTTCCATCAAAACCCAAGCTATTCACTCTTATCTATAATAGTCAATCAAATCATTGCATGCTAAGTATTCTTAGTTTCAAAAAATGAAATTGAATAAAGATAGGGCTCATGAATAATGGGCTTCTAAATCTATAGCTAAAAGAGATATCAGAGTCATCTAGCCTAAATTTCTTGTTTTCAGATGGGGAAACTGAGGCCCAGAGGCTTGAAATGACTTCCCATGATTATATAGCTAGTAAGTAAAACAGACAGGAATACTTAGGACCAAAGTCTTAGGTCCTCTGACTCTGAATCTAGACTACATTATACTCTGTCATAATGTCCTCTTAAATAAGCATCAATGTGACTGACTATTCTTATTTGTGATGGAAATACCCTCATTAGAGAAATTCTCATAAAATGATCAATTCTATTCCATTTTATCCAAATGTGAAATTTGGTATAAAAGTATACCTTTTTCATCCATTCATTCATTTTATTTACTTATTAGGCATTGAATAAATACTTTCTGATTGATTGATCTATGGATGAATTTATTCACTATGATATTTAAGTCAGCCAAAGATGGATTGCCTCTGATTCCTTTACATTTATAAGCTCCTAATAGAAGGGGTGGGTTTGCAATTAGGCTTGCATTTGTGTGCTATTTTAAACTTGAACACTAATATTTACATGCTATCAACACAACTCTCTCTTTTCACATGGTAATTCTTTCCCCCGGCAGCTGAGCTGTTAGAGAGGCCTCTATCATCCATCAAAATGAACAGCCCAGTGGAAAGAAGAGCCCTTTGAAATGTAACCAAAAGTCCATCTTGTCACTACTAATTGGTCAAACATTACAAGGGAGGCAGCTCCAAAACTTCATTTACTGGAGAGTCACAAGTCCCAGGCCACAGGTAGGAGGCTCTATTGCTTCCAGCAACCCTCATTTTGTTCTCTCCAGCATGTTCTATCTCTGCCATTGACATAGCAATGGTGTCTGTTGCATTATTTAGGACCAAGTGCTTTAAAAACCTACTATGTTGGTGCTGATTGTTTTTCAAATGGGGTTTCAGTCAGGAACTTTATCATTTATCTGTCTTTTATGGAAGCAGAGAGTCCAAGAGAAGTAAAATGTCTTGAACAAGGCCATAAAGTCAGTCTTTGGCAGGACCAAGCAAAGAAGGAAAGGTCTGATTCATTATTCACGAACTTTAGAAGTAGGAATCACAGGAGAGGTTGCATGTACTCTGTCTCTATGCTGCTAAAATATAAAGTAAAACGAAAAGCATGCTGAATTTCGTTTCAGAGGACCAACGTTCAAAATCCAATGATGCCACATGCTACATGTTATCTTTGAGGTAATCTCTGGGCCTTAGCATCCTTCTCTATGAGATCAGGAGATGGGATTATATGGCCTTGGAGGATGCTTCATGCTATAAATCTATGGTACTACCATCCTTTTGCAAAGTTAACAAAAGATTATTGGGGGAAAAGGGAGAACTAACAATTTGAGACATCAAAATATGTCTCTGGTAGCAGATGGTATCTAAGGGCTAAGAGACAACAGACTATAATATACAAAGCGCTGAACTTGGAGTCAAGAAATCCCAGATTCAAACTCTGCTTCTGACATTTAATTGTGTGACCCTGGACAAGTCATTTAATATATCTGTGCCTCAGTTTCTTTATATGAAAAATGAAGATAACAAGAGCATCTAGCTCCCAGGGTTGTTTCAGAGGGAGAACAAGTTAATGTAAGTAAAGTGCTTTGTAAACCTTAAGGTGCTCTATTCATGTTGGTCATTCTTGCTGTTGTTACTACTACAGATCTATGACCCTATGACCTTATGTGCTTGCTGCTGTTTCTGCCGCAGGACATTAGCTCAAAGGGCAGAATTTCCTGTACAAGCAGACTGCACAAACTTCCCTGGTCGGACTTTCAAAGATCTGGCTCTCAATTTGTAGCCATCTGACAGCACTCATTTCCTCTGTCTTGAAGGCTGAAAGGCTAGGGATTCTGCCGCAGGATATTGACTCAACAGGTAGAGTTTCCTCAAAGAGCAGCAGCAAGATTGGTCTGCTTAACAGAATCATGTTTGGTCTGGCTTCCAAAAGCTATAGAAGTCTTATCTTCCTTCACTTCCTCTGGAAAATGAGCTAAAGTTGAATGAACTCAGCAGCAGGAAGGCTTCCCTTGATAGGAACCCTCATTTTCCTTCCTTTAATGCCTCCTCTACCAATTTCTATTCTGTTTCGGTATTTATTTCTTTGGAAAGCATTAGTTGTTAGCTGTCTATGCCACTTTCCCTGACACTTAATCAGACTAGCCATTTGATTCATGTAGTCTCTGCTGGAGCATCCTGTTCTTTCCATCATTGTACCTCTCCAGTCTCCCCTGGGGGAAAAAAACAGATCCCCTTTCATTTGCTTCCTAACAAATGAAAGTACATTTCCAAGATAGAGTATGGTTTTCTTTTGTATTTGAGAAAATTTTATTGATATAGTTCTCATGTTAATTATTTTTTGACAATGTGATCTAGGAAGTACCATGACATGATAATGAAAGTACAGTACAGGGAGTTAAGGGTCTTGGAACTGAACCTTGGCTCAGTCACTATATGAGTGAATCAAAACCTTCCTTGAAACCTCAGCCTCCTCTTTTGCAAAATGAAAGAACTGGACGAGATGATGGGAACATGGTACCACTAGAAATCAAAAGGAACAGGGTGGAATAGCAGGAAATGACAAACACAACCTCTTTCCAGTCTCAAAGTTTTCCTAGACTCAATTATTCTTTGTGTGTGTGTGTGTGCTGTTCTTAATGAGATCATAGATTTGGAATTAGGAGGGGTTTTTGCAGCCTTGAGGTTGGAAAGTCTGCAGTAAAGTAAAGAAATAAGTGAGTTTGCCTGGTACAGAACCCTTAAATGAAAGTAGAAGCAGATAAATCTGAAAATATAGACTAGATTTTTTAAAGCCTTGAATGTCATGTTAAAAGCTTTGTACTTTATTTGGGAGACAATGAGAAAGGACTGGAATTTTTTAGCAGAGGGGTGCTGTCTAAGTGGTACTCTGTCTACATCCATTTAAGCATGTTCAGATCTGGGCGAACCTGCTATTTCTTTTCCTCTTCAAGGTTGTAAAGATTCTTTTCAGTTCTAAATCTATGATCTTATAAAGAATAGCAGAAAGGAAGGGTTACTGGCTCTAAGCAACTTATGAGAGTGGAAAAAAATTGTCTGTGAAATTTCCTGGGTCCCAAGTGACACAATGCCCTTATATAACCTAATTTTTCCTCTTAATCAGGCAGTGTTGTAGAAAGGAAGGAGCTGTAAGGAAATGGACATTGGCAGAACATTTAAGAGGAACACTGTGTGGTCAGTGACTTATTCAATTGGTGGAATCCACCTAAAGGTTTAAGACTCTAGTAATTAATGAATTAAGTAATTAATTACATTATCAAGTGGGACTAAGCAATGAATCAAAAGTCTGTCACTTAGAACCAGATTCATTTATCCCAACTGATTATTTAAAATATCAGCCACCTTCACTTAAGTAAATGCAATAGTATTCTATAGCTGACTCCAAATACAATTGTTTGATTTTTACTTCATTGTGAACATTTACACCTCAGAAATAGGCAAACACTGCAAAAAAAGCTTGATTTATTATTTTACTGATTGTCTAGACATAAGAAAATGACTGGAAAAATGTTAAGAATGCAAATTAAATTTAAAAGTGTGTCCTATGGGCATTCTCCCCCCAGAAAGCCAGTTGCTAAATGTTTATGAACACCACTGGGCACATTTCTTTCCTAAGTAGAAGCAACTTTTGAACATGTATAACATGGAATTTTAACATGTTAAGAATTAATAGTTTTCTTTGAGATGCAACCATTTGTAAACTTATTATTTGTATAGTAAAAGTTCAATTGTTTCCCCTTCTTTTGTCACTTTTGCAAGAAATCTCTATAGACTTCTTTATATCCCATTCTAAGTTACATCCTTCCGTCCATCTATTTATTCATCCATAGATCTATCAATTTTTTTCATTCATTTATAGAGCTGATTAATAACCTATTATATTCTAGCTACCATGCTAGAAATACAAAGTCAAAAATAAAAGATTCCCAACCTTTAAGTTCCCAAGGAATGTAAACTGTGTTGAGGGAGAGTAACATGGATACAGATAAATAAATACAAAGTAAACATCAGGTCATTTGAGGGGACTGAATAGGGCTTGCCTATAAGAAGGTGAAGATTCTGTGAACTGGACTTGATATGGGAGAACAATCTCAGGCATGGTGTGTGGCCCCTGAGAAGATCAGGAGAAGGAAAGTAGAATGTTGCAAAAAGGAAGGAAAAAAGAGAGATCAGTTTGGCTGGGCAACAGAGTGCATAGAATACAATGTCCAATAAGCTAGGAAAGGTCAACTGAAACTAGATGTGAAGGGCTTGAAATTGTGAACAGGGGAACTTGAATTTTACCCAAAAGGCAGCAGATAGCCACTGAAGCTTATTGAATGGCAGAGGAATATGGTCAGACCTTAGATGTAGGAATATCAATTTGGCAGCTGGATGAGGGATGGATTGGAGAGGAAATAGAATGGAGGTAAGGTTACCAATGGGAAAAGGGTCCTGCAATAGTCTAGGAAGAGATAGATGATGACCATCAGAAGCAGGGTAGAAGCCCTATAAGCAGAAAGAGGGTAGCAAATACAAGAGATTCTATGGAGGTAGTATTGGCAGCTGGTTGAATATGGGACACTATGGAGAGGGAACATTAAAATAATATTCAGACATTGTGAACTTGCATGACTGGCAGGATGGTGGTGCCATTAACAGAAAAAATAATGGTGTTTTAATAAGGTTCTTCTTAGTAACATTATTAGCATTTGAACTGAGAAGGCTGCAACCCTAAAATAATGGAAACTTTCCAAGTTTACTTAAAGTGTGTAATCCTTTGTTTAATTATGAGAAACTAACTATTATAGGCTTCCCTTTATCCATCTCTTAACAACCACCTGATTTTTATATTGTTGAGAGTATGGAATGTAGGTAATGGCTGAATTTCCTGAAAAATCAATCACGAATTCAAAAAAGACTGTCTCTTAGCTCAGCGATGTGTATCCTGGCTAGTTAGTTCTCCACAAACTGTAAGGCTAATCATGAAGAGAGAAATAAGGAGTCTAGTTTTCTTCCCTGAGGACATAGAAGTGAACACAATCCAGGCTCAAGCTGCCTTTCTGGCTAATTTTCATCCTACAGTGATCAAATGGATAGCAGTACTTTAATCAGTAGTTGATCTGGGCATTGAACCCAGATCTTCTGACCCAAAATTATTAGTGCTGGACCATCCTAGGAACTTGAGTGCCAGGGAAAATGTAATGCCATTCATAGAAAGGTACAAGTCAGAAAGACAACACTATTACAAAGGCATGGTCATTGGATTTTGATGACCATTTGCTATACCTATGCTAAAAGACCACCCTTCTTTCACATCTTGGTTTCTTCCTCTCTGCCCTTGGTTTTACTTGGTTTTATTCTCTGGCTTCCTCTTATTGTAATTGTGTGTGTGTGTGTGTGTGTGTGAAAGAGTGACGGAGAGACAGAGACAGAGAGAGAGAGAGACAGAGAGAGAAAGAGAAAGAAAGAGAAAGAGAGTGAGAGAGTGAAACAGTTTTTATGCACACAGAGAACACAGTGATTCATGTGTCTTTCTTCCTTCCTCACTTAATTAGTATGCAGGCAGCTGAGCTAGAGAGACAGATTTAGTGTTATCAGAGCCTGGATCCTGCCCTGGGTTGTAACAGCTCTCTTTGTAAACCTGCCCAGCTCCCATAACCTCACTTTATTTCTGTTCCTGCAGCCAGGACATTGGGGTAACCACACCTGCTTCCTGGGCATCAAAGACTAAGAATGATTAATGTTAACTAAGGGGCTTTAAAGGAAACCATTTTAGAAAGAGTCAGACCTCTGAGAAGATACATTATTTGGAATCTGGGCTGAGACAAGGAAGTTAAGTCACACAGTGTCATTGCCCTGGTCAATCATAGGTACTGATTGCATAGTTCTGACACAGGGGTTGGTGCTAATGGAAACTCAGCAAGGTTGAAATATTGCAAAGAGCAGGCCCCCCCTTAGGTCAAATTGTGAAGTAAGTATTCTCAGAATGCTTCTTTCTCTCCTATTTAGGAGTATTCACTCTTTCTCTTCCCTGTTCTTATTGATAAGTTTAATGCTTCTGCCCTGGTCAAAACCTGTTCTCTGATCATTCACAATGCAGCATGGAGTCAAAGACAGAAGTGGCAATGCCCTTCACAAGAATATTCGTATTTTCACAAGTGAGCTACAGTGAGCCAATAATTCATTTAAATAAATTCAGGTTTCCTCTAATTATTCTCAATCCTAAAAATCTAGGATAGATTTTTAGAATAAAATCTAGGATAGAACAAAAAATGAACCAAATAAGAATCTGAGACCTGCATTTAGTAAAAGGAAGAGTATGGATAAAGGTTTAATGAAGGCAGCCTGGTTAGGCCTTTCACCCAGAGCCCAAACGGAGAGAGGAATACTTCACTGTTATAGCCTCAAAAAGGCCAGCCACGTATCTCAAATCATTTTCATCTTCCATGGTCATAGAATAAAAATTTCCTCCTCCCAACCCTAGAAAGCTACTATAATGGATCTTTTACCTCAACGCTTCTTTTTGGGACTTAATGTCCTGACACTGTCATAGGCCATACACTCACCCATCCTCGGACTGGGAGAAAAGAATCTCATTTATAGTTATAAGAATAGGCTACAACTCTTGGGAGATTTAAGTGATCTTAGTGATCTCACAAATTGGTCTGTTTAACCACAGTCAGTGTTGTTTAGCTGTGAGTAGTGAAGCCTGATGATCTAAAAAGAAGTCAAACTCCCATGTAACCTAAAGAATTATGGGAAGATGTACAACAGGTCTAAGTGGGTCACAGTGATAACTAAGCTGGAAGAAGTGGCATAAAGACCCATCATTTATGATCATAGATTGAAAACTGAAACACATTGCAGAGGCCATAGTGGTTTGAAGTCAATGAGGAAACAATGATACAGAAGGGTTAAATGTCCTGAAGGCAGTAAGAGACAGAATGGAGATTTGAGCCCAGTTTGTCTGACTGCAAACCCAGCATTTCTGCCACACAAGGACATAAGGTACTGGAAAATCCAACAGGTTGACCACCTATACTCCTGCCTTAATTTTTTTAATTAATTGATTTATTTGTTTACTTTTAGTTCACAAGATTCAGTTCCACAATCCCTTGAGTTACAAGTTTTCTTACCCTCCCCTTTCCCCCCCCCACCCATGGCGTTATGCAATCAAGTATAGGATATGCAAATACTTTCACATTGGACACAAGGGTTGTAGCCAATGGAGTGAACAATGGGAAAGAAGAAAAAAAAATCTAACATGGAAAAGAACCATAGCATGTAAATTGCTTCAGTCTCCATTTAACTCTGTTCTTTCTAGATCTTTCTCTGAATGTAGACATCACCTTCCATTTTGAGACTTGTAGAGTTGTCTTATAACTGAGTATTGCTGAGAAGAGTCCAGTTCATCAAAGTTTGTTGTCACACATATGATGTGTCTGTGCTTGTGTACCAATTTTTCCTGGTTCTACTCTTCTCACTTAGCATCACTTTATATAAGTCTCTCTAGGTAATTATGAAGTCTATCTCCTTCCCATTTCTTATAGCACAAAAGTATTCCATTACATTCATATACTGCAACTTGTTTAGCTATTTCTCAATTGATGGGCATCCCCTTAATTTTTTGTTGTTTTTTTTTGCCACAACAAAGAGAGCTGCAATAGTCTTGTCTTTAGAATAAGAAATAATAGGTAAACAAGTTGAGAAGTACAATCATACCCTTAAGATACAGAAAAACAAACATGCAACAGTAAGAGGAAGGTTCCTAGCAAATTGAATGGTTTTCTTATAGAGGATTCATATGTACAAAGATTCAAAGGATGAGGAACCCTGCAGTAGTTGTATTTTGTTATCAACTGAAGCCTATACCCTGGTAAAAATCAAGAATCTAACCAAGTACAATTCATAGTGCAGATAGAGAAAAGTTCAAGGATCACTGGAATGTACATTTAGAACTTTTATACTGTTAAATTTGTTTTTATATTCTAATATATTGATGCTTATAAAACACATGGATTTCTTAACTTATTTTTACTTTCTATTTCTATTTGTGCTATTTACTAAACACATATTGCCTCCCATAATAAAATATAGGTTTTTCCTTGAGATCAGGAACCACTGGATCTCACACACAGCATAGTGAGCGCACATTATTTAATAAATGCTTGTTGAAAGGGCAGAGCCAAGAGGGCAGAGAAAGAAGCAATATAGCTGAGAATCTTTCCCTCATGCCACCAAACAGATGTACAAAATGCAGCAGACTGAATCCTGAGAGAGAAATACAAGAAAAAAAGACAGAATAAGTTCTTTTTCTGGCATAGGTTGGCATTGGAAGAAATGGTATAGAAAGAGTGGTCTGCAGACACAAGGACAGGGTTAAGGAAGAAGCACAAAGCATGTAGAGGATCTGAGTAGTTAGAGAGAGCCCTAAGGTCTCAGACCCATAGTAGGGCTACCTCTGACCCATAACAGGGCACTAACATGGGGATTAACTATGCTTTGTTCCCTGCTATTTAATCCTGCATCACAAATCCAATGACAATGGGATGTGAGGGAGCACTGGTGGCATTGCTGTTCCTATAAATGGAGGCCTTGGGCACAGTTGCAAGAAAGGAGAAAGTTCAAAAATCAGCAGGAGCAGTGGGGTTGCGCAGACTCCAAGTTCATAACACAGTCTCATTTCCAGAATCTAGTTTACACTGCAAAAGAATGACCAAGGAAGGAAAACCAGATGAAAGGGGAGGCTACAATTCTGCCACTTTGAACTAATGTAATATTCTAACTAACTGATGGAGGAAGAGTCTATCAGAAGTCTACTTGCAAAGAACTGAACCCAGGTAAGAAATCTGCTGTGCCCAGAACAGGGGTAGTGCATGGACAGCAATCAAACTTCACCTTGGGTCATACCTCTTTGGGAGCATTGAAAGCTTGCAGGTCCTTAGTTTGACCCTGAATTCCTGGAACAGCGTAAAACTCAATATCTTAGGAAAAAAGCACCAGGATCAGCCTAGAACATCCCTCAAGTAGTACCACAGAGCTCAGTCCTAACACTGAGTTCAAAGTCAGGAAGTAGGTTGTCAGATAAAAAGGGATCACACCATAATGGGCACCATAATAGTGTCAGGGATGCACAAAGTACAAATGTGGAAAAAGAGAGTAAGTCAAAAACATCCCCAACCAATGCCTTAGAGAAAAATACAACTTGGTAACAAACTGAACTAGAATTCCTAGAAGAGGTGAAACAAGTGGGTTTTTTATGTTGAAAAATGTTTTTATAGAATGAAAGTGTTTGAAGAAAAATAAAGACATGAAAGCTCTGGAAGAAAGTATTAGAGAATTAATACCTTGGCACAAGAATTATGAAATCTTGCCCAAGTAACAAGTTCCCTGAAAATCCAAATGGACTAAAGAGGGACCAATCACTTCATGAAGTGACAAGAAATAGTGAAACAAAGTCAAAAGGTTGAAAAAATGGAAGAAAGTGTAAAATATCTCAAAGTAAAAATAACTAACCTAAAACATATGGAGAAAAATAATTTAAGAATTACTGAACTTTCTGAATACTGTGATTACAAAAAGAGCCTAGACATCTTATTGTAAAGAAAACCGCCCAGATCTCTTAGAACAAAAGGATAATGTGGAAATAGAAAGGATCTACCACTCACCTCCTGAAAGAAACCCCCAAATGTAAATTCCAAGGAACTTCAAAATCAAAATCCAAAGTTCAAAGAAACTGCAAGATGCCAGAAACAAAGAATATAAGTATGTACTGAGAAGTCACTATTAGGATCACCACACAATTTAATAGCCATCACTATAAAGCAGCAGGGAACAGGGAGCACAATATTCCAGAAAATAATGGATATGGGCTCACAGGAACAAATCATTTAGCCAAAAAACCCGAGTCTAATACAGGGAGGGAAAATGGTCCTTTAATAAAACAGAGGACTTCCAAGAATTCCTGATGAAATGATCAGAGCTATGTAGAAACTTTGAATTTTAAGCATAGGACTGAAGAGAAGCATTAAAAGGGTAAATGTTAATGAACAATGATGAAAGGCTAAAGAAGAATAGACTGCTTACATTCAAATATGAGGAAATAATACATGTGCCCCCTCAGAACACTATCATCATCAGGGCTCATAGAAGGAGTCCAATTAGATAAGGCTTGGGAGTGGCTCTTTCATATCTTGCTGATTTTAGGAAAATAATACAAAGAGAGAGAGAAAGGAATACACTGTGGTGTGGGAGTGGTGAGAAGTCACAGGAGAGTTAGGGCAAATTATCTCACATAATTACAGTGCACAAGCAGATGTGTACAAACAAAAAAGAGGGAGTGGGCGAGAAGTTAACACTGAACTTCACTCTCATCTGAACTGGCCAAAAGAAGGAAGAATAGATCAAACAGAGAGGTGAGTATTTCTCACAGAAAGATATTTCACTGGAAATAAAGGGAGGGGGAATTGGATGATACATTAAAGGAGGGATTAGTCCTAAATGAATTCTAAGAACGTACAACAATGTTTGTGGCTCTTTTTTTTAAATTTTAATTTATTTTCTTGGTTATATCATTCATTTCCGCAAGGTTTTGAGTTACAAATTTTCTCCCCTTTTTTCCCTACCCACCAGCCCAGAACATTGATCACACTGTAAGACCCCTCCCACAATCTGTTCCCTTTTATG
>JAQQSW010017414.1:0-11466 GCA_028646575.1 Pseudocheirus occidentalis | reverse complement strand
TATATGAATTGATGCTGAGTGAGAAGAGCAGAACCAGGAAAAATTTGTACACAGTCACAGATACATCATATGTGTGACGACCGATTTTGAAAAACTGGACGCTTCTGAGCATCACACAGTTAAAAGACAACTATACAAGTCTCAGGATGGAAGGAGATGTCTACATTCAGAGAAAGATCCAGAAAGATCAGAGTTTAAATGGAGACTGAAGCAATGCATGCTATCATTCTTTTCGATGTTTGGCTTTTGTTTCTCTTTTCTCATTGTTCACTCCATCGGCTATAACACATATACAACCAGACGATTGTACAATGTGAAGGAGTTTACAAATCCTATACATGACTATATGCCACCATGGGGGGGTCGGGTGGGGGATGGAGAGGAAGGGGAGAAAAATCTATAACTGAAGTGACTATGGAACAGAATCTTGTAACCTAAAAGTGAACAAACAAGTTAATAAAAAAAAAAAAGAAAATGGAGGTCAGAGAGATTGAGGGACCTGCTTATGATCACATGGGTAGTCAGTCTCTTAAAGTGGATTTGAAGCCTGGTTCTCCAGACTTTAAATCCAATTCCCTATCTTCTACACTATCCTGAAGGGCCATTTCTCTGCTCCCCAACTCATGAGAGAGAAGCTATTGTGTTCTTTGAAAAGATGAAACAAGTGCCTCACAAAGAATTGGAAATTGTGGGGATACCTAACAATTGTGGAATGGCTGAACAAGCTGTGGTATATGAATGTAATGGAATACTGTTGTTTTATAAGAAATGATGAGCAGGTGAATTTCAGAAAAACCTGGAAAGACTTATATAAACTGATGCTGAGTGAATTGAGCAGAACCAGGAGAACAATGTATACAGTAACAGCAACGTTGTGTGATGTTAACTTTTACAGACTTAGCTCTTCTCAACAATGCAATGACCTAAGAAATTCTAAGGAAGTCATGATGGAAAATGTTATCCATGTCCAGAGAAAGAACTGTGGAGTATGAATGCAGGTCAAAGCATACTATTTTTTCTCTTTTTTCCCCCTCTTTCTCATGATTCTTCGCTTTGGTTCTGATTCTTCTTTCACAACATGACTAATGCAGAAATTTGTTTAATATGATTGTAGAGAGAGGAAGCAATGACTTGTACTCCAAGTAATAATGATAAAGACCTACAAGGGACATGAAGAGAGAGACATCCAACATTGGTGAAAGGAAGAGCCCAGGTAGCTGAGGAATACCTGCTTTGGGATGAACAAAATATTATCTTCCTGGGGCAGATATCTGGGACATGATGGAGAACCTCCCATAAAACCTGCCAACTACTTCATACTTCTGATAATAAACTTGGAGGTGAGTGATAACACAAAAGAAATCCACAAAGTATTTCTAGGGATTAAGGCATTCTGGGCAAGAAACTAAAGACCTTGAGAAGATAGGATACATTTTCACCAGAGCTTCTGAAAGGGGATTTCAGAAGAGAAAAATACATTCAGAAAGCAGAAAAAAAAATGTGTCTGAGAATGGGATTGGGATTCCTGGAACAAAACATAAGATAAAGGAATGATGAACTAAAACCAAGTAAAGAACACTTCAAACAAGAGCCAGCTTTTGAAACTATTTTTTGTGTGTACATTTTTAAATTTGATCAAGAAATCTTTCAACTAAAAATTTAGGGGAAAGATTTCAAAAACTGTCCACTGTACCAGATGCCACAGAAGACATGACAAAGGAAGAAGATCAAGAAAGAGGACAGAAATTCACAATAGATGATATCCAAGAAGAAGGGCAATAATAAAAATTATGGCCTCGGATGTCTATGTGCAAACATGTGCAATGAACAAGATGAACTAGAGATCTTAATGCAAGAGAGTAAATTTGGTCTGATGGATATATTCCTAAGACTTGGTGGAATGGTATTCATGACTATAATGTGTCTAGGAAACGTTAATCTTATTCAAGAAGAACAGGCCACATTGAAGATGGTGTAGAGTACCATTGTTCATAAAGAATACATATAGGGAAATCCACAAACCAGATTTTATAACAAATGTTAGAGACCATTTTGGTGAGGATAAGTAGAGGGAAAAACCGAAGAAGTATTGTCATAGGAATATATTTATATTCCCATAAACCAGGCCAGAAAGAGGATATGAATGATAAATCCGAGATATAGACAAAAATCTGAGGAATAATAATAACAGCAATAAAAAATTGCATCTATGTAATAATGCCTTAAGGTTTGTGAAGCATTTTATAAATATTCTCATTTCACTCCACAATCTTGAGGTATTATCACCATTTTGTTGTTGTTTTTCTATTATTTCAGTAATATCTAACTCTCTGTGACTCCATTTGATGTTTTCTTAGTGATGATACAGGAACGGTTTTCCATTTCTATCTCCAGTTCATTTTACAGATGAGGAAACTGAAGCAAACAGGGTTAAGTGACTTGCCCAAGGACACACAACTAGTAAGTGTCTAAGGCTGGAATTGAACTCACAAAGATGAGTCTTCCTGACTCCAGGCAAGGTACTCTTTTTACTGTACCACCTAGCTGCCCTCTTCTAAGCCCAATGGTCTGTCTACAATGCCACCCAAGTGCTTTTATATAGAAACAATGAATGACGGATTAGTTAGGTATCTATTGGAGCTGGATCCTTTTCTGCCAAAAGCAGAAGAACTGATATAAATTCTTCGCTTGCCTTAATGATAATTTAATTATTCAAAGTGTGGAGGAATTAATTAAAGGAAACTGCTATCCTTGACCTCAACCTGGCCAATAAGAAGAAATTAGTAGACAAAGTAGAAATATTTTTTTAATTTTTTTTTAAAAACCTTGGAAGAGGGGCGGCTAGGTGGCGCAGTGAATAGAGCACCGGCCCTGGAGTCAGGAGTATCTGAGTTCAAATCCGGCCTCAGACACTTAACACAAAAACTAAAAAATAGGAAAAAAAAGTGTCCGTTCTACCTTAAAGTTTATGATAGATTAAAAAAGAAAAAGCCAAGTGTAACATGAAACATACCGTGAATTAGGGAGGATGTAGTTGCAAGAATTCAAGGAAAGTATTGGTAGGTTCACAAGGCTTAAAATTCTACAGGCTTGGGGGGCTTGATTGTTCTCAAGAACAAAACTGTGAAATTGTGAAAAACTCAAGCAATTCCAATCAGGGCAAAGAGGGGAAGCTATATGAAAATGACCCAGTAGACATACCAATCAACTTAGGTAGTAAAAAGACATGGACAGAACACAGAGGTATTTATTTCAAAACTTCATAGTAGATATCCCATTTAAACAATTCAAGGAGAAGGAATTCCTATCAATGGAAGAGTCTACGGATGCCTCTGTTTGTAGATGGCATCATGCTAATCATATAAGACAATCAATAAGCATTTATTAAGTGTCTACTATATATCACACACTGTTCTAGGTAACAGAGATACAAAGAAAGAAATTAAACAGTCCCTGCCCTCAAGGAGCTTACATTCTATCAGAAGAGACCTTTTATATTTATATAGATATATAGATAAAATAGATATTTATATAGATAAAATACATATATAATATGTATACACACATATACACATACACACATATACATACACACATTTGTATAAATATACGTTTACATAGAAATAGACGTAGACGTACATACACATACACATACACATAGACGTGTGTGTGTGTGTACAGCCTGAAGCAGGTACTAGCAATTTGGAGGAGTCAAGAAAGGCATCATGTAGAAGGTGGAGACAAGGGATTGCAAGAGGCAAAGATAAGAAGAGAGTGAATTCCGGGAATAGGGAGGGATTGGGGGAGGAAGCCTAGGCAAAGTCAGAGGGATGGTGCCATGTATGTAAAAACAGCAAAACCAGTTTGACTAGATTATAGGGAAAGTGAACGAGAAGACCGTATCATAAGGCTGGAAAGGTAGATTGGGGCCAAGTTATGAAAGACAGTATAGGTTGAACAGAAGATGATATCAGATACTAGAGCTAAAAGGGAGCCATTACAATTATTGAGAAGGAGAGAGACCTAGCTAGACCTATGATTTAAGAAAATCATCCTAGAAGCTGTGCAAAGTATGGATTGGGATAGAAAGAAAAACAAGGAGACTACAGGAGTAGTCTAAGCAAAAGGTGGTAAGAACCTGAACTAGGAAAGTAGCTGCCTGTGTGGAGATAAGGGAAAGTATGTGAGAGATTTTGTGGAGATAAAAATAAAAAGATTCAGCAACTAATTGGAGATATTGGGTGGCTGAGAGGGAACATGAGTGACAAGGAATGTATGTTACCTACATGATGCCATAGTGTAATAGCAATCAGTTTAGCAGATACTTGGCACTTAGTAACTTAGGGCTAAGTATGGAAGGTGTGAGCCCTGTCCCCTGTTGAGAGGGTGTGAACTCCCCTGTTGACGTGAAAGAAGGGTATTAGCTGAGACAGGAGGCCAGTGTATGTATATAAGCAAGAATCCTGAGACAGAGAGAAAGAATTGGAATTTTCCTGTTGGAGGAAGCAGGATTGTCTCAGCATCTGGGAGCTGGGCTGCTGGACTGAAGAAGTGAGTTGAGTTTTCTTGAGAGAGAGAGAGAGTTTCTCTCCCAGCATCTGAGTTTTCCTGAGACCAGAATCTGGTGAAGGCCACCCGGAAGGCCAATATTCCTTCTGGGTCCTAGGGCCAGTGGAACTGCTAGAGGACTGAAGAAGCACGACCAGGATAAGACTTTGTTCATGGCCTGGCTGATCCTTGAGTTCCAGCCAAGAGAAGTGGTGAAGGGTTTGAGAGGTACTGGACCCTGTGAACTTCAGTGTGTTCCAGGGACTGCTCTGACGACTGGACAAGGACCTGGCAGCTGTCTACCTTTGAGGACTGGATGAGAACCCGACAGCCGTCTGCTTCGGAATCCAGGTGACTGTTTGGTGGATTCATGAGGGAGCTGGAACCATGGAAGGGGATCCAGGTAATCAGAGAGACCACCCAGAGCCAAGATAAAGAAAAGGCCTCCCCTTGGACAAAACTGAGGTTTGCTGGACACCAAGGGGTGGAGGGTTTGTGTGGTTTTCCAATGACTGTATTTGTGATTAATGATATTTAGTAATTGGGAATCTAGCTTAGTGACTGACTGCTAGATGAGTGACTGATTAACTTAATGATTGCCCCATGAGTGGGTTTGGTTATTGTATTATGAATTGATTGAATGATTAAGTCAATGGTTGCCCCAAGAGTGGAAGTTTGATTATTGTATTGTGAATTGATGGAATGATTAAGTAAGGAGGGTTTCTCCCTTAGGGAAACCAGATGATTATTCTGCTGTTCCTTGTTCTAAATATTGTGGCTACTGTAGTGAAAACTGTGTGGCCATTCTAATGTTAAGCTTTTATGAACACTATATTGTGACTTTCTGTGATAAGATGTAATGTTGTGAATATTAATTGTGAATGTTTGCCTTGATATGTAATGGAATAAACAGAGTGTTCACTATACTGTTTAATATGAACCTTAAAAGCTGTTCACAGTAGCATTCTTTTGGGAATCTGCTGGTGCATGGTGTTACATGTAGATGACAAACCAATGAATTAGCCCATGAGTACGTGTATCTTGGACCAGCATTGCCAATAGAAAATTCCATTCCCAGAATGGAATATGAGAAGGGGACTAGACTGAATTACTTTTAGGGTAAGTTTTCAGTGCTTTCAATGGGTCAAAAGCTGCTCACCCCCACCCATTTTTCTTGTTGTTGTTCAGTCATTTCAGCAGTATTTAATTCTCTGTGACCCCATTTGGGGTCTTCTTAGTAAAAATATAGGAGTGGTTTGCCATTTCCATCTCCAGCTCATTTTACAGATGAGGAAACTGAGGCCAACAGGGTGAAGAGACTTGCCCAGGGGACACAGCTAGTAACTGTCTGAGGCTGGATTTGAACTTGGGAAGATGAAATCTTCTTGACTCCAGGCTCCATGCTCTGTGTACTATGGCGCCACCTAGCAGCCCTAATCTTAAATTAAGATGGCACTAAGATTGAAGATGACTAGAGAAGGCTTTTTTAGAAGGTAGAACTTTAGGTGAGACCCATTTACTCTGTGCATAATTTGTTTGTACACAACTGCTTCACACTTGTCTTCCCTATCAGAATCTGAGCTCCTTGAGATCAGTGTCTTGTGTCTTTTTTCTTTTTTACTTTTTTGGTATCCCCAGCACTTTAGCATAGTGCCTGGTACAAAGTAGGTGTTTAATAAATGCTTACTGACTTAAGGGTAAGGATATATTAATTTTTGTCTTTGTACCTTCAGTGCTTAGCACATAGTAAGCATTCATTACATGCTTGTGGAATCTGGTTACACTAAACCTTGGTTCATTCATCACTACTCTTTGGAGATAGTATTATTAAGATAATTTGGAAGGAGTTGAATGGCTATCATCTGCTGCAAATCCTTAGTCATGTCTACAAGGATAGCATGAAAAAATTGGTCTAATACCATGCTGCAGTCTATATACAGTATGTCTGTGTTGTTACTCATCTGGTAGATATCTGTTAGTCCAGTAATTCTGAACAAAAAATAAATGAGATTCGTTTTGTATCACCTGTTTTTGCTAAACCTGTGATAGTTCTTAGTGATCACCACTATATAATAACATAATTTAGAATTTTTGCAGAAATCTTCCTTTCTGTTTTTTTCATTAATTTCTTTGATAATCCTTGACTTTTTGTTCTTCTGAATGAATTTTTTTCTAATTAGGTAAAATCATTTTTGGCAACTTCATTGGGAAGGCATTGAATATATAAATTAGTTTAGATAAAATTGTCATTTTATTATATTGATGCTACCTGCCCATGAACAATTAATATTTCTCCACTTATTTCAAACAAGCCTATCAGCCTATAGTTTGAAGAACTTGTTCTTTTCATTTAATTTTTTTTCTTTTTCTTTTTTTTGGAGGGCAATTGGGGTTAAGTGACTTGCCCAAAGTCACATGGCTAGTTTTTGTGTCAAGTGTCTGATCCCGGATTTGAACTCAGGTCTTCCTGACTCCAGAGCTGGTTCTCTATTCACTGCACCACCTAGCCACCCCTCTTCATTTAAATTTTTTTAAACAATTGGTAAATTTGTTGACTTCAGTTCCCGGGACACCACTTTCATGGTCACACATGGTCTTTCAAAGATCACTGACAGTGGCTCTGCAGTTGTATTCCCTGCATGATTCGGTCTCTTGTGATGTGGTTCATCTGGATCCAGTTCCCTGGACTCACTGAGGGAGCATAGCACTATTTTGGGGCAATGGGGTAGAGATGGTAGAATACGATCTTGGATTAGGGAAGTGTGAAGCCAAGCACTAGCAGCTTTCCAAAAGAACGCTACTGTGAACAGCTTTTAAGGTTCTCATTACACAATATAGTGAATGCTCTATTCAATAACAAAGCAAAATATTCACAGTAAATCAAAGTACAGCATTCACAATATTACAACTTATCACAGATAATCAAAATACAGCATTCACCACAACTTAAATGGCCACATAGTTTCCACTACAGTGGTCACAAAGTTTTGAACAAAGAACAATCATTTAATAACTCAATCATTCAATCATCTTAATCATTCAATCATCCTTAGGGAGGTTTGCCTCCTTAAGGGACACAAAGTACAATAGTCAAAGTTGTCCACTCATGGGGCATACTAGGTTACAAATCAATTACTTATTCAGTCATCAATCACTAAGTACAATCATTTAGTCAATCAATCATCCTTCATCATTCACTATTCAATCATCAGAAAATACACAGACCCTCCACCCCTTGGTCACTAGTAAAGTATAATCTTCTTAGTCAGTACACAGTGTCCAAGTAAAGTCTTCTTTCAGCTTGACTTGGGGTGGTCCCTCAGATTCCCTATATCCCTTTCCATGGTCCCAGCTTCTACTTGGATTCACCAAACTGTCACCTGGGTTCAAAGGCAGACAACTCCTAGGTCCTTGTCCAGCTCTTTGTGCAGTTCCTGATCCACATTGGAGCTCACAGTGTCCAATCCATCTCAAATCCTTCACAGTCTTTGTTCCTGGGAAGACAAGGCTTAACAAAGCCACAAACAGACAAAGTCTAAAATCCTTCACAGTCATGCTTCCTCAGTCTTTTGTCAGCTCCAGCTGGCCCTCAGACTCAATAGGAGTTTCAGCTGGCTCCCAGAATCAAAATCACTCCATCCAGGTTTTCAAAATCAAAATCATTCTCTTCAGTCTCCCTGGTGGCAGCAACTTCTGCCTCCACAGAGTTCACTCCAAGAAAATCTGTTTCTCCCTCTCTGGAGCTTTTCCTTATATACAGTACCACCCCTCCCTGTTCAGCTCCTTCCTGGTACATCAGCAACAGGAGACAGGAGTTCATACCTTCTGTTTCCCCAACAGAGGCTTGATCAGTTACTGAGTGCTAAGTAGCTGCTACCTTTGCCAACACAAAGGGATCTTCACATTCAAATTACATTACCATTACAGGAAGGAACTGAGTTTGAATTTTGTCTCTGCTACTTACTGTCTGTCCAATCCTGGGTAAGTCAATCTCTCTGATCCTCAGTTTCCTTACCAATAAAGTGAGAATAACAGTCCCAATAGCACATATCTCACCAAGCTGATGTAAAGATCGAAGGCAAGAAAACATAAAATGCTTTGTGAACTTTAACCTTTTAGAAGTATTTAGAGAATTGAAATGTATCCCATTCGCCATGAGCAGTATGCAATTTCTTTTTTGTTCTTCCTTTTGACCCCAGTGTAGCTGGGGGGAAAATCTCCTCAGCTTGTGTGGAATCTTGGAGGATCCTGCCAGTCTTTCTGTACTCACCTGCATTTATTTGATCTTGCTTCCATTTCCTGTACATATTTTTCCTACTTCGTTACATACCCACCATCTCATTCCTCTGCTGGAGCTGATCAGAGTCCAGTCACACCTCTCTTTTCCTGTTTTTCTGACTGCAAATTCCCTCTCTCTTTGTCTGTCTCTCCCTCTCTCTCTCCTTTTCTCCCTCCCTCTTTCCTGTACTCCCTCCTTTCCTTTCTCTTCCTCCTCCTCTTTCTTCTTCTTCTCCTTCTTCTTCTTTTCTTTTTCTTTATCTTCTTCTCCTTCTCCTTCTCTCTCTCCTTCTTTCTCTCTTGTCTCTTTCTTTCTTCCTCTCTTCTATCATCTCTCCCTCTCTTTCTCCTTTCCTTCTCCCTCTGTCCTTTCCTGTTTTCTCTATTTTCTCTCTTTCTTTTTCTCTTACTCTCCTTCTGTTTCCCTTTGTTTCCCTTCCACCCACAGGCCTAAACCCAATACTGACTGGCATGGAAGTTTAACCTATTCTATTTTTCTAACCTGGACCTGTTCATCCCTCTTTAGGCACCTTTATGGCACCCCTCTCCTGAGGACTCACCATATTGGTTATAGACACCCAAACAGCTTTAGACCTACTGTAGTTCAGGACTTCTGAACTCAAGTTATTCAGTAGTCACAATCTCCCCAGAAGTAGGAACTATAGGCATGCACCACCACATTTGTCCCCTGCAAATTCTCCACGTTGGATCTACCCAGTATACTTTAGGCTGACTCTGTTAATGGATATATTGTGACACTTGGGGTGTCCAGTCCTCATTCTTGCTATATGAAGTGCTGACCCAGATCATTTTCTGGCCATACAATGTCCTTGATGTTACCTTTCAATAATAATAGGCATCTAGGTGGTATAGTGGATAGAATGCTAGACCCCCATTATTAGACCGTGAGCTCTTCAAGAGGACTGTCTGGTTGTTGGGTTTTTTTAATTTTCTTTGTATCCTCAGTGCTAGCACAGTGCATGGAACATAGGAGACAAATGCTAAGTAATTTATTTATTAATACAACCCTGGAGCCCAGCCAGAGAGGGGAAGGCCAAAACAGTGCGAGGACTAGAAACAATTCCATATGAAGGTCGATCTAAACAACAGAGGATGTTTTGCCATTAAAGAAAAGACTTGTGTGGGGAAGGGGGATGCTTGCTATCTTCAAAAACGTGAAGGGCTGTCATGTGGAAAAGGGATTAGCCCTGCTCTGCTCAGCCCTCAAGGGAAAGACTAGGAGAAATAGCGGCAGGTTGCAGACAAGTCACATTTCTGTTCAGTTAGAGGAAAAACTCCTTTATAATTAAAGTACTCGGAGAGTAAAATGAGCTTAGGTGGTGAATGATCACTTCTCAGCCCAGTGAGATGAAGACTAGGAATAGGAGGGAGGGAGTTCTTTCCATCTGGGGTATTCAAGAAAAGACTGGATAGCTGCTGGTCAGAGACACTATAAGGAACATTCTGACACAGATGCAGGTACAAGTTGGACTTGAAGCTTCTTCGGACCCTAATTTTGTTCCTCCATGAAGTCTACCACCAACCAAACCTGTCACTCTATGCTTTGCCTTCTCCTCTGCTCAGTTTCATTTCCCAACAATTCAACCAAGGAAACAGGAATAGGGTCATGGGCTAAAAGACCAAGAAGAACCAGTCTGGGAGCAAAAGCAGGTATTTTATTTGAAATTAGTCTCTTGTTCATATTGGTAAGCCCACCACTAAACACACCTTTCCCCTCTGCTCTGTCTTGCTGAACAAAATCCTACTCCCCAACCTTCAAGGTTTAGATCAAACCCTGCCTCCTCCACGAGGCCTCTCCTGACTACTCCAGTCCACAATGCTCTCCTTTCCTGGACTCTTACTATCTATACTAAATTATTTAAGACTCAATTATATGTTATGTATCATGTATTTTCTCCTTGCATTATTAATTCTCATGTGTTGGTCTCACCTGTCCAAGGACACTTAAAGCACCAATTCTCTTATCTGTACCCTCCACAACACTGAATCCTAACAGAGCTGGTCAGATAACTTTTCAGCCCTGGAGAGTTCACATCCCTCTAGGCCCTCTGCTCTCTATTTCCCAAAAGACAATCCTCCACAATTCCACATTAGCCCAACTCTTTCTAACCCACCAACACAACTCTTGGCATATAAGACCAAGCCTCCTACACATACACCTTTCCCCTCCACAGATTTTTATCATTTTCACTGTGACTTTTTTCTGCAGATATTATGTCTGCCTAAATGCCACATACATCCTAACGAATTACAAGCATCCTGATGACAAAGATCCCCAGTGGCCTAGTATAGAATTATGCAGCCAGTGGGACTCAGACTACTTACTATACATCAAGATGACAAGCCTAACTTTCTGTGCCAATAAGATGAAAAGCACCCACTCTGTATCTCCCCATTTTCTGTCCCTTTTTATATTGTTGGTTTAGAAAACAGAATGTTCAGGGTAGGTAGGTGGCACAGTAAATAGAGCATTAGCCCTGGAGTCAGGAGGACTTGAGTTCAAATATGACCTCAGACACTTAACACTTACTAGCCATGTGACCTTGGGCAAATTACTTAATCCCAATTACCCTGCCTTTCCCCCTCCAAAAAGCAAAAAAAAAAAAAAGAAGGGAAGGG